>CM018048.1:11490174-11636854 GCA_008638375.1 Nyssa sinensis | reverse complement strand
ATATATATATATATTGTTGGAATAGATGCCCCTTCTTATTTGTAGTTATCTTGTTAATTGGACCCACTGATTTTTTTTTCCTTCAATTTTATTTGTCTATTTTGACATCCAGTCTATATCCCAGAGCATTTTGAGCCCACATTCTATCCTTTCCAATCAAGCATCTTATTCTTGCACCAATTTTTCTTTTATGTCTTGAACTTTCAACATCTTGGTTAACAAAGTACAAAAACAAAAAAAACAAAAAAGAGTAGGAAACAAGGTGCATTCTATATGTCATTTGTCATTTGGTTAACTGTAATAAATAATAATTAGGAAAATGGTGGACACATTTTGTATGCAATTCCGGTACACAAAACTCGCATTGCTACAGAGTCCGAAAAAAATTAAATGTATGTAATCTATTTTACAAGTAAAAATACAATGCTATATATTAATATCATGATGTCAAGCAAGGACGGAACTTGGTATAAGATTTCGGGCCTATGGCCTCCCCCGAATTTTGCAAAAAATTAAAAAACTACATGTGAATCTCACCTTTAATTTTGAGAAATAAATTCCTTCCAAATTTTGCAACATGAATAAAAATCTCTCCTATAAAAAATAAAACCAACCCCAACCTTTTTTTTTATGACTCCGCCCTTGATGTCAAGATAAAATAAATATACTATCATAAGTTAGAAGAAAATGTAATAGTGGACAATTGGACACAAATGAATAGAACTATTTATATCTGTGTGATGACATTGTTGACATTTTTTCAGATTGGCCCAGGGACAGGGACAGGAGCCATGGATATTGCATGGTGGCCAAGGTCCATTGGAATCACGCATGTTCAATGTTTTGTCTGCTCATCATCTGTGCATTCACTCAATTTAGACCATTTCTTCTCCTTCATTTTGTATTCCATTACATATTATATTGAAGAATCCTATCAAGATATTGAACCCTTTTTCCTTCTCTCTTTTTTTTCCCCTTTCCCTCCCACTTTTGGGAGGAAAAAAATGATGGACTGGGCAGGACAAAGCCAGGAATTTAGTTTAGGAGGCAAATTTATTTGTCAATGATCAATTATAAATTTAAAAAATTAAGAAGTATAAAAATTTAATATTGATTAAACTTATTTTTGATAAGTAATTAAATTCATTGATATAAATAAACTTATAAATTAGACAAGAAGTGTAATCAAAGGAGAGAGCCTTAAAAGCTTTAGTTTATAAAAAAAAAATCCTTAAAAGTTGGTAAAAATTTCAAATTGAACTTAAAATGAAGGTAAATTGTAACAGAATTTAGATATAGGAGAGCAAAAATATACATTAAAGGGATATATTTGAAAAATAATTATATAAATCAAAATATATATTTTTTCTTTTGGAGAGGGGTGGGTTGCAATTTTCCCGAGGGCCTTGGCTCCCTTTGTCCCTAGACTGGAGGGAAGGGCTTCCTCCCTTCTTTCTTTCACTTCCTTCTTCCCTCTTAGGCATAAGGAAAAAAATTCACATCCATTTTCTTTTCCTTCCCCTTCCCTCCCTTTCTTCCATCCTTCTATTTTTCTTCCCAACCAAACGAGTGTATGTATTAATATTAAAAAAAAATTATTAAACGAAATTAAAATTCAGACGCTTTTTATCATTCATATAGAGAGGGAACAGAAGCAACTGATCTTTCTCTAGAGCTTTGGGTATCATGGCCTATTTTATGGCTCCTTGCAAGCTTCTTTTCTTGTGAAAATTGAAGTTTTTCCTAACACAGTATCAAAATGTACAAGAGAATCGAACACGTCGGTTTTTTAAAAAAAACAAAAACATAAGTAAACTTCTTACCTAATAAAGAAAATTTTTCTAATTTTAAAATTAAAATATTATTTATTGAAATATTTTGAATTAGGTATATCCAAAATCAAATGAGCTGTGGTTGAAAGATTCTGGATGGGTCCGGGGAAAAGAAATTTTATATAAAAATTCAAGAAAACATTCCTTGGGGTTTACATTTGGGCCAACTAATCAAGACCAAAATCGTAGAAAAAAATTGAATTTGGGCTGTGATGGGTCCATTGCAGGAGACCGAGCCACGACAAATTAACAGGACTAAAACTGAACCAGCCATGGCTTTTCTCAGTGGTTATAAGGTCCATTTGGTAGGACGTTTTAGAGAAAAAAAAAATTGAATTTTTTTAAACTTTTTCTTTTTGGAAAATATTTATAAATAGATTTTTTTTCTTTATATTTTAATAAATTTTGAATTTATTAAAATATAAGATGGAACTGAAATACTTGTATTTTCAAAATTTTATAGTTTTTTATCCTCCAAAGAAAAACAAAAACAAAATGTGTGTTTTTAAAACCCGTATACAGTATTTCCTTTCTTGTATCTAAAAGTATATATAATATAATATCACCAGTTAATACCACAATTTTGCATTGAAAAAATATTTACAGATTTTTACCAAGTGAGTTAAAAACTGTAGCATTGAAGATTATTAAAACTATAATGTCTCAAAAGAATGGGCTTATTTGCGATTTCCAATGTAATTGTTTTTTGAGTTTTTATTCATCAAAATTAGGGTGTGAAAATGAATCAAGTTATTAAATTTCAACTTGTGATTAACTTCTTTAGAGTTTCGTTTAAGATTGATTTGTGAGATAAACAAAAAAAAAACTTGAACATATTTTGATACTCGTTAATTTATAGAGTTCGGCTTGAATTTGTTTCGTTAAGCCAATAAGTAGTTTAATATTATATATATATATATATATATATATATATATATAAAAGACAAGTTATTTGAGTTAGACTTGCGATTAATTTGATTAGAGATTTTGTTTGAGATCATCTCGATAAATTAATAAATTGAGTTGGAATATAATTTAAAACTCGTTTATTTTATCGAGTTAAATTTGAACAATCCATTATTCGATTTATTTACAATGGTAATAAAATCAAAATTATAAATGAAAAAAGAACTCGAGTCAATCAATACAGTGAACTAACTTGTGTATAATACTCTCTCACACAGTTATGAGAATCGACACTCGTAAATGCAATGAATGATTATGCAACAAGGACATATAATATTTATAGATGTTTTCGCGGCTGTTCAATACAGGCACGAACCTAATGGTTGCAATTGTCTGTGTTTAGAGTCACTTCTGGATTTGTTAATAGTGAACATGTTCACTAGTACAAATGGATGCAGTTATTCGTTTAAAAGAGATGTGCAATTGTCTGTGTTTAGAGTCACTTCTGGATTTGTTAATAGTGAACATGTTCACTAGTACAAATGGATGCAGTTATTCGTTTAAAAGAGATGACTGTTTAGTTAAATTCAAGGCGACTACATTTTGGTTAGTTCAACGGTAACATAGTTGGTAACATTTTGAATTTTTTCTAAAAATACATAATTATATATATATATATATATATATATATATATATCTATATATATATATATATAACGGGACAAGGCTCAAGCCAAGCTTATTACCATGTTCAAGTAGGGATGTTTAAAATTAATTTCTCATTTACTCTTTAATGTTTTTGAGTAATGTAATATATGTTATTAATCTACTCATTAATGCGAACATATTTTTATATGAACCCACTTCAAATAATGTGTCACACATATAAAAGATTATATGGATTGCATGAGTATTTCACAAATATAAATATATTTGTGAAATAAAATAAATTCTCAAAAAGACAATTGGTATAGAAACTCTGTAATCTCAAAATACATATTTAATCAATTTCATTTGATACTAAAGCATAAAAAATCCAAGATTGTTATCAGACGTACCCAAAAAATTTAACAGAAGCTAATGCTCTAACCCATTTTGGCTAACAATTCCGACTACTTTCCGACCACCGTGAAGGTAAGTACTGTACTGACTCGGTAGCACTCCTCATTTGACATACTACTGTACTTAGTCAACTCACACGACAATGGCAGGATTTGGTAATCTTAGGCAAGTAGGGTAATGATGGAGAGCAGCATCACATATTGAATTTTGTTTCCCCTTTTTTTGGTTTTATTGTTTGTTCATTCAAACTGGTTGTAAGCATCAGATAATTAATAATCATCAAATTTCAAAAAAAAAAAAAAATCCAGATTGAGTGAAGCTTCCAGCTTGTTCAGTGAACATGGAAAAGATTGAGTGAAGGTTCGAGCTTGTTCACTTTCTGGGAATTTCCTTGTCCTAAATGTTGACATGGCACCATTTCTGTAGTTGGATCACAATCCAAAAACAATGGAGGCACATATATATGATCACACATAAGCACCCGCCAAATTTCTTCAAAAGCATTTTTCCATAGAATAACTACCTTAATTCTTAGATTGATGGTCCCTTCGATGATCCTGAGCCTTCAACCATGCACAGATTCTGTAACTGCGAGGAGTGCAAAGTGTAAGAAAGTTGTTACCGCTGGACCTCTGGGATTTTAAACCTTTGATCATTATCAAGATTTGCAGCTTATATAGTTGCTAGCTGCTACAAAAAGGCCTTGTTCTTTCAATGATCAGCAGAATAATGTTGGATAATCCTCAAATTTTGCGACCAACCCAAGTTGTTTTCCATCAATATGGCATGCAATTATCATTCCAACATCGAGATTATTAGGTTCTTCAGGCGCAACTTGTTCATTTTTTTGTAATCTTCGAAAGTCAGATTCAGTTTTAGTATTAGAGTTAGTTGTTTGCAGTCTGTAATGGACTGCAACTGGCTTAAACTTTGCAGTTTCATAATCTTACAACTGAATTGAAATCCACTCTCTCGTTTGCAACAAAACAATTCTTAAAGAAGGCTTCAAGAACTCTGTCGGACTGGCTCTTGGACTATCTCTTGGACTATGCTGCACAGGGTAGACATATGCATTTAATTTAGTTATAGAAAGCCAACTATACAGCAGAGTGTCTCAGCAAAGCCAGGAGTTCCAATCCCCTAGCAATGCAACCCTTTTGTAACACAGTTGAGCAGATGGAAACTGTACTGGAATGGGATGGGACACTCCTAGGAAGATGACTAAAAACACTATTTTTACTACTAATCCTTCTTGATGCTCTCTAATTTCACTACACCATTCTGCAGACATTTAGAACAATACTAAGTTCATACATAGGTGAGACGATAGCAGGTCAAAAATTAAATTGCAGAGCCAGCTGATTCAGTTTCCATGAATTTACAAAGAGATTATCGATCTGTATGGCCTCACTGTGCATGCTAAAGCAAATAGAATCTAGACATATCTACTCCATTATTAATATTCTCCATATCAATGGATACCGACTGTGGGATTGATTCTCATAAATCTAAAGGTGCTTCCTGTTTAGGGATGGTAATTCTACAAAGATCTGTGTCCATGTTAGTGCCATATTTTTATATAATTCTTGCCTTCATTTTGACATGCACTAATTATAAGAATAAAGGGATGGAATATATATTGACCTATCCCCAACACCACAAGTCAAGAAGGTGAATGTCCAATTTTGAGAATCCATTCCCTGATTGATGTTCAACTTACACACATCAACCTCACAATTAACATATGACAGCCCACAGGTATGGATTCCCAACGGATAAAATGCGGAAGGTGTGGTTCTATTTTCTCTTCTTCTTTTTTCCTTAAACAACAGGATTTCTAGGTCAACATTGTCAATGCCAATGTATTGTCCAAAGTCATAGCCTTGCAAAGCCAAGGTAAAATGCAGAAAATTATTGAAGCCACCATAGTGAGGAAGGATATATAGTAAGCACATGCGTCAATGATAGAAATTTTAGCAGTAAATTTGAACAATAAAATGTAATATCCAACACAGAAATGGAAAGAGAATTGATCGAGTTGGCCAATATATAATGATTCTTTAGTCTTTCTTTAAAATGGATCCTTTGTTTTAGGCTCATTTTTTCCAAGTTTTCTTGATACAACATAATTCGTAAATTATGATGCATGAAAATTCACAAACCTTTAAGCGATGTGCTTTGAGACTACACTAGCTTTGCAACTTATGCAGGACTGTGGCCTACTGCAGGTTGAACGGTAGCAGTCTCTGTGAGCTGCAGGTAACCAGGGATGGGTAATCAAATTTCTAAACAATGTGGTTTTATCTGTATGAATGAAAGGTCTCAATGAGCTAAACACCATCTCCATATAACAGAACAATCAACTGCGAAAAATAAAATATAATGAATTTAATGAAGCCCGTATATTAGATGAGGATTTTGTTGCATGTTGAAGGTGTGTTGCTTGAACCCAACAGCAAATTCTCAATGAGTGGGGGCAATTAACACCTTAAAGATTGTCTTAAGACGCCCGCGCCTCAAAATCATATATATCCTGATCTTACCCTACTACATTAACAGTCCTTTCTATGCTGTTGCATGTGTTTAAATTTACCTTAATGACAAGTTCATTGCGGTTGAACTTGTAGACAGTAATTTCAGATTGCTTAGTCAAGTGGCTTTGGGATAACTGAGAAAGTTCTTTTGAGCTATTGGAAGAATCGGTTGCTTGGGAACAGTTTCCAGAGATGGGTGTTTTAGCCTTTCCTTGATGTGGTTCAGATCATGACAATGTCTACTTTCAGGCTCATGCCATTATCACACTCCTTATGAGACCTTCACATGAGTTATGTGTCAATCTATGGATTCCAGGGCTATAGAGTGGTCTCCTTTCTTGTTTGTAAATTATAATAAAATTTCTATTAGAAAATGAATTCTAGTGTCCTTCAAAGTTTGAATTCCCACAGAAAAGAGATTTAGACATTCTCTTGACCCTTGCAATAGGGAATAAGTCCATCCAAGATATCATTACTCTTTATTCCTCAAAGATTAGGCTACAGTTCTTTAAAGTTGGTGTTACATCACCTGTTCATGGAATTAGACACATTAACAAACCTCCTTAGTGGGCATTGAGCAGGAATCCACATATTAGCTTAGTTTTACATAGCCTAAACTCTGATTAATTATTCGCAAGCGATACAAGTAGAGTAATTTGAGACGATGATGATGTGGATGGGATTCGATCAGCTTACAACACAAATAGAGGGTACTAGGGTAGTCATCTCTATATAAACCCAACTGGGGCTTGTACTACTCAATGCAGTAAGAAGGAAAATGGATGAATGTTTGATAGATGTTTCGGGGAAGTTTCGAACTGTCCTCAAAGGCTTCCAATATTCAAGATATTGAATATTGGAACCTGAGAGGTCAGTTGAAGACATAATCCCCTCATGGCTTAGGGCCTTAGGCCACAGATTAAAATTTAGTCCTGCTGCGACTATGCATGATTGAAGTTTGAGTTTTTACTTCTCATTTGATGGCATTGCAGGAAAATATTAGCACAACTGTGCATTAATTGGAGAATGGAGTAAAGATGAAGAGAAGGTAACGGCAACAACATTCTGCAGATCGAGTTATATATACTTGCATATATAGGTATCTTAATTTGGTTTTTGAAATAAAAAAATTTACAATTTTCCACATAATTTGCTGTAGGAATTACTATTGTCACTTATGGGAAGGCACCCAAGAATGAACTGCTGTAGCTGCATTAGATTTATCATTCACCATTAAGTGATCATATTAGATTGTTTTTCCTTGATATTTCAAAAGAAACACCTATATCTGTTTGAATCCATTAAAGTTCTGAACTCATAAGCTCACAAGTCACTCAGCACAATGGCTATGAATTTGATCATTTTAAAGAGTCGGCTAGTATTTTTATTTTATTCTCTCTTCTTTTTTTTTTGGTGCTTATCAAGATGGAGATATCAATTGGATGACTTTGGCCAATTCCACACACGCACATATATAGGCTGCAGTATTGCCTTTGTTAAAATTAAAGAAAAAAATATAATAAAAAAGAAGAAATATAATAAAAAAAGAAAGAAAGAGAAGAAAGAATGGGAAAACCCTAAGGATTACATTGTATTATATTGAATTGATAGAAATTATATACCAATGACCTTCTTATATAGGAGAGTCATGAGATTGAACAAGGAAAGTAGAAATAAAGGAAACAAATTGTAAAAGTCTAATCCTATTAGCATTACACAATAATATATATGTAGCGGCTAACCCTAACCCTAATATCACAATAATATATAGGTAACCCTAATATACTTCTAACATCCCCCCTCAAACTCAAGGTGGGAAGTAGACCTACTAGCATTACATAATAATATATATGTGGTAGCTAACCCCAACTCGAATATCACAATAATATATAGATAACTCTAATATACTTCTAACACCCCCCTCAAACTCAAGGTGGAAAGTAGACCAACTTGAGTTTGAAAACAAAATCTGAAAGATGGGCGTTTGACATGTTGGCGCTGACGTGGTTAAAATGTAATAAAAAAGAAAATTAAAGAAAAACCCAAATGACTACAATTATGGTAATGATGTGAAGCAGGACTCTCAATAGAGTCAATGATAGCGCACGAAAGCACATAGCCTAGAAAAGGCACATGGGAGCGTGAAACTGGAACTGGCACATGGGAGTGCAAAATACCACGTCGAAAGGCGCATGGGAGCGCGAAACTAGACAGAGCATAAAAGCGCGTAGCCTAGAGAAGGCATATGGGAGCGTGAAACTGAAACTGGTGCATGGGAGCGCGAAATTCGAACCGACGATGTGGCTGGTTCTGATGGCGATGCATGGAAGTGTGTAGCTGATTCCATGTTAAATAATTATCCCCATTGAGGGGCTTGGAAACAAGTACCATTCCTGGATGATCGGAATGGTAAAGAAAATATGGATTGGCAGTATCAGGCTTGCTTCCATTCAAAGATTGCTCATTTGCTATAACAATGGGAAATGGCGATAAAAGGAAGGCAAAAAGAAAGAGAGCAGAGAGTTAAGGTATCATTCCCTGCTCTGATACCATATTAAAATTAAAGAAAGAAATATAATAAAAAATAAAGAAAGAGAATATTGAATTGATAGAAATTATACCAATGACCCCCTTATATAAAAGAGTCATGAAGTTGAACAAGGAAAAGTAGAAATAAAGGAAAAAACTGTAAAACCCTAATCTTACTAGCATTACACAATAATATTTATGTGGCGGCTAACCTTAACCCTAGTATCACAATAATATATAGGTAACCCTAATATACTTCTAACACCCCCCCTATGGGTTTCTTGTGTGCAATGGAATCTTAGTTTGGTGCTAATCTAGTTGAAATCACGGTGTCCGGTGCCTTTTGTACTATTCTTTGTTTATGTAATGGTTACATATCTTTTGTACCTTCTCCCTATATCAATAATAACTCTTTTTTAGCTGGTGAAAGGGGGGGGGGGGAGACCAAGAAGTAGAATAATTGTTAATTTGTGTTTCTGTTTTAGTGCTTTGTGTGCAATGGAATCTTAATTTGGTGCCAATCTAGTTGAAATTATGGTGTTCGATACCTTTTGTACTATTCTTTGTTTATGTGATGGTTACATATCTTTTGTACCTTCTCCTTACATCAATAATAACTCTTTTTTAATTGGTACACAAAAGGGGGGAATACCAAGAAATAGAATAATTATTTTTGGAAAGAAAGTTTGTTGACATCACAAGCAAGAGTTTTGCGAAGTCCCTCATGTGTAGGAGGAGATCATTTGCTCTCATCTAAGGCACATTCAACACATCATGAGCATTAATATCAGAAAACCTTCTATTCATTTTTCATAAAACTCATGAATAATATTATTCTTATCGTAATATTTTATCATAATTTTTTACTTATTGCCATGACTATTTAAATGCTAATAAGTTGAACTTCTTGCAGAGGCAGATACAAGGGAGGACTAGTGGGGGCCATGCCCTCTTTCCAAATTTTGAAAATTTGATTTTATCCGCTTATATGCTATAGCATATTTCTTAAAAATAAGGAATTCCACCCCCCCCCCAATATTTTTAGCTTTTTATAAGAGACCATTTTAAATCTTAATTTTTCTTTTTTCACTCTCTTAAGATTAATGGTCTAGATCTGTCACGGGTTTCTTGGTGAGGCTTAATTAGTAATAAGTTGTATTTATTAATTCTCGAACAATCACACCAATAAATAAAAAAATTTAGTAAAATGTCATGACAATGATAGCATTACTCTTTCTAAATATCACTAACCAACATTAAATTTGTTTGAACACAGTAATGAAGTCCCAAAGCCAAAGGTATCTTTTCCCATAATTACCGCTTGAAGATGGTTTTTTTTTTTTTGTCTTCTCTTTTATTTTTCTTTTGAGTGGGATATATATATATATATATATATATATATATATACACACACACACACACACATATATATATATATATGCACTGCTAGTCTTCACATTTACCCTCCTGCGCTTCACACTATTGGCACAAATATATAGGAACAAAATGAACAAACATAGGAGGAGTTTCACTTTCATTTCATCCATCACAAACAAACTCTCTTTTCTCTTCATTCTGGATTTGGAAGTAGAAAATTTATGGTTTGTTTTCTTATATTTCTCCTGAGGTCATTGCAGAAACTTATGGACTGTTAATATAAAAGGGTAGTTCCTGAAATTCCCTCCACTGCACGCAAGCTATTTTTGCAACTAGAACTTATAACCTCCGAATCATAACAGAACAATCTTTCAATTGCTTCAATGCTGGCAACCTCCAACCCTCATCTCTCTATATACAAATTCATGGCCATTTGTACTTTGTATCCATGCCATTTTTACATTTTCTCTAAGAATTATATAAAAAAAATGTACCCCCAATCTATTCGGAATCAAATCTTAAACTTAATTGGATTCTAATTTTAAAAAAGTTATTTCACGTGAGTGTGACATTGTGTTACGAATACTATAATTTTATTATCAACAATGCTCATCATAAAACTTACACATTCAAATCATAATAAAAATCACATGAGTATGACATCCATGAAAAACATTTTTTTACTCAAAATCTTATTAGTGTATTACTCAATCTTAAAGTATGTCTCAACCAGGTTAACATACAAATTAATATTAAATAGTTTCTTACTATATCAAGGATCAAAGTTTCTGGAGTTGGAATATTCCCTCTGATTGCAGCTAGAGTTGGACGAAGATTTTGTCGTTGAGAACCTATGCCAGAAGCTTTATGTGGTATGACAATTGGCATCCCATTGGTCCTCTTAACCTAATTTATGGTGAATCTATTATTTCTGAATGCCAAAGCTTTGGCTCTACCAAAGTTTCTACATTCATCAGACAAAATGAACGGAGATGGCCCCCATGCCCCTCTGATTCCATTTCCAACCTTAAAAATGTCACCCTGAAAACTTTCTTCCCCAACCTCGTATCAATGACCAGGTTAGATGGACACTCTCTCCCAAAGGGGTGTTCTCAACTGCCTCAATATGGAATAAAATTAGAGAGCCCTCCTCCTCGATTTCCTGGACAGAGGTGGTGTGGTTCAAGAAGAATGTCCGAAGATGGGCTTTCATTTTTTGGATGGTGTGTCATGGAAGCCTTACAGCCAACACGAAACAGAAACAATGGTATGTAACCAAGACCAGGAAACCATTGAACATCTTTTTTTCAATTGTAGATTCTCAAAAGAAGAAGTGTGGGCGAACTGATGGTTCTTGGTCTGATGAGGTGGAATGGATCGCAGCAAATGTTCACGCCCCCTCCTTTAAAGCTGATGTTGTGAAGCTATCTCTATCAGCCACTATTTACCATATTTGGACTGAGAGGAACCACAGAGTTTTCAAGAAACGTATTCTGCTGAGAAGCTAACTAAAGATATCTTGGATGCTTTGAGGATGAAAATCTCCCTTTGGAAGAAAGTTCCAAACTCCTATGTAAACTGGGAAATTCACTTGAGTTTAGGCCTAAAAGATGAGATCTTCCTTTGAGATCTCAATGTTGTTTAGTTTGGAAGCCTAGCCTTGGCTAGTTTGTTCTCTCTGCCTGCTTTTTAATTTGGTAGGCTTTGTATATTCTTCCTCATCTTCTCTGAATAAATTAGCAAACATTTCAAAAAAAAAAAAACATATATTAAGGCCTTTCCATAGATTCCCCCTTTTTCCTCACACGTGATGACTGTTTTTATGTGATTCACAAAACATATATATGCTATCAATTTTTCTAAAATTCATAGAACTTTTTTTGTTAAAACAACGGCAAATGTCATTCCTCAACAAAAAAAAAAAGAGCAAAAAGGCAGGGAACAAGCAAGGATAAATGAAACAAGTGAATGCATTTTTAATGTGGAAAACTTTTTCTTGTTCCTCTTAACGACGCTATAGATTCAGAACAATTTATCAAGAAGGCAGCATATCTGGAAGTTCTATTCAACAAAGAACATCCTTCAAGTTCAGCAATTTGGAAAACTAGTACTTATCTCCACACTTACATTGGGTTTTAATTTTGAGCACGTTAGCAAATTTAAAATCTCCACCTGAAGTACCCATTTTAACTGGTCCAATTGACCAGTATAATGTTATTTACCTCATCGCCAATGCCACAAATTGAAAAAAAAAAAGTTTTAATTTATTGACAAAAAGGGAAAAGTTTAGTATACCAAATTTAATTACTTAATCATTTTTGTTCACTTGCTGGTGTTGCAATTAATAGAAAAAAATTAATTTTTTTTGTTTAAATTTAAATAAGAGTTATGATAATTCATATTAGCGTGTGAATAATGTCAGTTTTAAGTATATGTAGCATTATACTTTATATATATATATATATATATATATATATATTGGGAAGGTGAACTCTCTCGTTAATTATATTGCTTCAAAGAAATTTGAGAGACAAGAAACATGGATGGAATCTTAGGAAAGGGAATTCAATTCACTCTAGTCATTTCACAATGGTTGTGCTGTCCTTGTTGATCACAATTTAATATATAGCAACATAATATATATATATATATATATATATTGAGAGGGAGAGTAGCTTGCCATATATATCTAGCCAGAGAGAGAGGGAGAGTAACATGCTTGGCAAGCCATGTTGAGATAAGTTCAATATTATCTTCTGACCTCAAAGGATCACTATGTGTTATGTAAGCATAAAAATAGTTTAAGACTCGGTCTGTATGAAAATTTCATCATATGCAATGTTCATTAATATTCAACATGATGGTACGTGGCATAACAAAACTTGTGTGAATCATTGGAAATTGCTTGACCTATGAACCAAACCAAATAAAACACTGCATCGATCATGTGCTGATTGTGTGAGTATTGAATGGGTCCATTGTTCTCAACCAACAAGAAATAAAGAAAAAATAGAAGTAAATATATATATATATATATATATGTGTGTGTATGTGTGTCATGCAAAGTCAAGAACGCTAAGGGCATATATATTTACTTTATAAACCGCCACCAGAAGGCCACTGGTTGGCATAAATTCGAACATACAATTGATGTTCTCTCTCTCTCTCTCTCTCTCTCTCTCTCTCTCTCTCTCTCTCTCTCTCTCTCTCTCTCTCTCTCTCCCCTTGCGCTTTAGATAGCAGCGTGCAGCCATGGGAAGAGCTCCTTGTTGTGACAAGACTAAAGTGAAAAAAGGACCATGGTCACCAGAAGAAGATGCAACTCTCACGAACTACCTTAAGAAGTATGGCACTGGTGGGAATTGGATAGCTTTGCCTCCGAAAGCTGGTTCTGCTCTCTCTCTCTCTCTCTCTCACACACACACACACGTGCGCGCGTTGCGTTCCTTGTTTCTAGCCTTTCAACTCAAGTATTGCTCTATGTTTTTAAGCATGCAATTAAATTGTGTATTTGTTCAGTGCCCATTTGCCTAATTTCCATACCATTACAAATCTAGATTTTTTTGAGTTCCCTCTATCATTTTCCTTGCATGTGATAAGTATTCAGCAAATAGAAATTTGCAGCAAATTAATTTGAACTTTGATTGTTAAAGTGCAGTTTTTGAGAAATTTGACTACCCAGTTCAAAATTTTGCACTTTCAGTATGTAGTAGTCATTTGACTCTGGTTGTCTCCTTGCAATGGTCCAGTTGTTCATATATAGTACCTATTCCAATTCCATACATTGTTCAAGGTTGATGTTATACATATCTAGTGTGTTCTAAGTCTACTAAACCTGATCTTTAAGACCAAATTGAGTTTTTTTTGTGTGATAATTGCCTCTATTAAATCAAGAAACATATTTTCATTTCATAGTTCAGTTATTTTTCTATGTTCATTATTTCACAGATCGATACCCATTTTTTCATTTGATTTATTTCTTGGTGTAAACAACATATTCTAAATTGTTGTCTATGACCCTTTGTCACAGGCCTTACGCGTTGCGGCAAGAGTTGTCGTCTAAGATGGCTCAATTACCTCAGGCCAGACATCAAACATGGAGGTTTTACTGAAGAGGAAGACAACATTATATGCGACCTCTACAGTAAACTAGGCAGCAGGCAAGTTGATCTGTGTGTGTATTCATATGACTTTTTATTTTTTTTTTTATGTTTATGTTTTTAATTTCTCACTCTTAACTAATTTACTTCTCATAATTTGTTGTTTTGATTAGATGGTCTGTCATAGCTTCTCAACTACCAGGAAGAACAGACAACGATATTAAGAATCATTGGAACACCAAGTTGAAGAAGAAACTGTTGGCAGCGCCTAAAAGCAACCCTACAGGCAACATGAACAACATCCACCCTTCTAACAATTCCAGTACTAGTCTAGATCATCTTCATGGCTCAACACCTGCAACACTTTTGGTACAAGAAGTTGAAGCATATAAATTTGGTATTTCGGCTCTGCTAACTCAAAGTTCTCCAACATTACAAGTATTAACTGAAGTTGGCTGTGGACTAAATGCAAATACCCTAAACATGGGTCATGATCCAATTCACTTCCAAGTTCCAGGACCCACCAAACTGTCTAAATTTGGTGCAAGTGGAGGGAAGAATTATAACATTTCATCGTCTCAAGAAGCTTCAACCATTTCGGGTTCATCTTCTTTTGCTTTGGATAACAGTTACTTGTCGTGGTCCAATAATAATGGAGGTGAGGGATATGATGGTTTTCTAATGGATTTCAGCTCTGGATTTCCTTGTGAAATTATTAATGGCATTTGGTCACAAGACAGAAGCAGTGATGTAATGGGAACTTCTCAGGAAAGTTTGGTTAACCCTTTCTATGCTGACATTAAGCCACAAGGACTGTGTCAAAGTGTCGCTAACCTGAATTGAAATGAAGGGACAATTAGACCTTTGGTTCTGTTAATTGATAGGAACATATATGTAATTAAATTAAATCCAAGTCAATGAAATTATGAAATTGGTTAGACTTGCATCTATTTTATTTTATTTTATTTTTAAATAAAAATACTAGTAGTGTTTGGAGTCTATTTGGTTTAATTGATAGATACATGCATGTACGTGAAATTTGACTAAATGAAATGATATTAGACAGTACATTTTGGACTCTCTCTCTCTGGCTCTCTGTCTTTGGGGTTTCATGGAACTTGTCAGAGAGGTCATGAGATATGGTTTCTTTACTTTTGACTGGGTAAGACGGACAATAATGTGAGGATGCCATCAGCATGTTTGTTGGTTTCTTGCTGGTCAATGTCACGAAAGTTGCATGGGGCTGTGGCCAGTTCAAAGCTGCTGGAGAAAGGAAATAACATTGAGTACTCCCGTACTAGTATTTTTAACGGTAAGATGTTAATATCTCTATGCACATGTGAATCCTGTTCTCAACGAAGGCAGAATCAAAAAAATTATTAGAGTGGTTAAAATTTTTTTGAAGAGATTTTAAGTAATATTTTGGATTGGGTCAAAATTTTAAGATAAAAAATAAAAAAAATTAATGAATAAAAATTAGGTTGGATTAAAATTTTGAGGAGTAGACTAAAATTTTGATTAAGAAATGAAAGAAATAATATATAAAAATTAGACTGAGTCAAAATTCTGAAATGGATTAATTTTAAAAGTTTCAAAATTTAACATATATAAAAAAAAAAATTATATTTTGAGGGATTGTAGTCCGGCCTAGCCTTCTTTATATATCCGTCCTTGATAGTTGAAAGCACGGTATTATGAAAATACCTAATATTTACTTGCTGGAGAAAACATATCCCTATGACCTTAATCATAAAGGTCTCTCTCTCTCTCTCTCTCTCTCTCTCTCTCTCTAAGTTTGAACACGTCACAGAAACGAGAAAATATTCAATAATCCTGGACCACTAGTTCTGGCAATATAAATAATAGTAACTTATATAACACATAATTATCGTTTACATCATCAGGATTAATAATCCACGTACCATTGAATGATTAACCGAAATGGGATTCCTAGAAATTGCCTTGTGCTGGTCTCCAAAAAGAATCAAGTAAAGTTAATGACATTTTTTGTGATATTATAAAAAAGTATTTTGATAAAAATTAAAATAAATATTAAAGTTGGTAAGGGATAATCACTTCATATTAATAATTACTTTATATAAGATAATAACGTAGAGTAACTCTATCATATTAATTTTAAAAATTGAAAAACCCAAGAATCATAAATGATTGTTGTAAAGTCCCTGCAATCAATAATGCGCGCACACATTTATGCATGTATGCAAACATATTGCATATGGGATGTATGGCCTTTTTGATCCATTCCAAACAGTAGAAGTTGTTGCAATTTAGCTCTCTTTCAACATTTATTCATAAAACAATTTAAAGAGAAGAAAGACTTTTTACAATGTTTTGTCACAAGATCATGAAACTGTCCCTTACCTATAATAAAATGAGATTTTGAACTTAAATTGAATTTAACTTTGGCTACACGATATCTATCTAGTCTACTTTTGTTTAAGCTAAGTAGTTGATCACTTGATGTTTAATTTCATCTTACTTTTATATATATACACACATATCGATAGAGAGATATTAAAACTATATCAAATTTTGCCGGACATCCTAACACTAAAATTAAAATAAAGGACTAGCCCATTGTACAAGCTCTCTCCATTGTGGGGTATGAGAGTTTTATTTCTGTAATCTTTTAGATCATAATAGAGTAACCATCGAATGTCTATTGAACTGTCACATGATGAGATGACCTCTTCATGTTCTGAGAAATATTTACCGTCCAAATTTAAATATTTTGCAGTAAAGAAGTTATAATTTTAACAGCTACTTTATCTACATTATTGTAGTACAGAACAAACTAGTTCTCTACTTGGAAACTTAAAATGAGATCTAAGACCTCTTCTTTGTATCATCCATTCTTTTTCACAATCTCTATCTAAAGGGTTTGGTCAATTACCCATACAAACTAGTAGTCATACCCATTAAATTCTGAATGGCTCAAGCATAGAAGGGACAATTTGTAACTTTGACTCAAATAATTTTGCTTTACTTGGCCAAACAAGGCTTGCCACATGTTTCTTGACTATTGGTCATTCAACCTTATCTCCTTTCCTAAAAAAGACTTTGTTTGGAAAAATTCAAAATCTAGGGTTAAGATGGTGTTTCTCAATTGTGGATTCTCTTGAATAAAGGGTTGACACCAAAACTTGGCCTGTCAGTTTGTCCCTTCCAATGTTTGAACTTTAGACAGTCCATCATTATGTCTTCTTTTAACTACTTCTTGGTGGCATTACATGTTGGTGAATATTCTTCCTTTCAAAGTGAAGTTAGGAAGATAACCAAATAGAAAGCCGCCACCAACATTTAACTCCCCAACCCCGGGCTACTTCGAGTGGTAGCAAGTGATCGGATAAGTGTCTTGTTAACACCAAGGCATGCATTCAAATTTTACAAAATGCAAAAACTCCTTGAGCCCACCCCTAGGGTCTAGACCCGGTAATTATTCGGTGCAGTAAGACAAGGGGTGTTGTACTTTTGGGATTAGTCGAAACAAAACTCTATAGAAACTCACATCACCCCAAAAAAATGGTTTGAATTCCCCTATTTTTGTTGAACTTGGTTTCATCTTCTGAATAATGGCATTAGAAAAAGGGAAACGCTTCATTACATAAAATAGTGCAACTCTATACCATCGAATGGGTGCAACTACTATATATATTCAGATGTAATTTTTTCTCCTAAGTATTGCTCTAATAGAATGAAAACAAAACTGAAATCATTTTACCATAATAATTTAAACACTAAAATGGCATTTAAAAGAGAAGTGTGGAGTTCTAAATTTGATAATAAATGGGAGCAATAAACAAAATGAAAATTATATGATAAAACATACATATAATGAGAATAATTACAATTTAATAATTTATTACACCTTATGTGAACATGTTTTGTAGCATGCTTTGATTGAATTCCTCAACTCCATTCATATTATTTTGTAATCAACATGATACAATCTGTAATTATAATATTCATCAAATAAATGTTCATCGCTAATTAAAATAGGAAATCACTTTCAGTCGTTCCAAAAAAAATAGGCCATTTCCAAGTCAACGAATCTATAATGCAACCATAGTCAATGAATCTCCCAGAAAATTAGTTATCTACAAAATTAATTAACATTAATCAGACATTATGACTTTGCTTCTCCTGTGAACTGAGCTTTCGTGACGGGGTCCTCTCCTTTGATATTTTCTTCTAATCACTAAAAAAATAAAAATATCTAATCAATTTGTACGGAATTTTAAAGTATAGAGCCATTCTAGTTTATTTTAGTGCCCTCTTCTGACATTGATGCCTTCCAATAATTTGTGTTTTGAAAATCACAAATTGGGTGTATTCTTTGCATGCATGTTGTTCTAAGTCAATGCCCCTCATTTTTTGCCCTGATGTGAACCTAAGATATGCATAAATCAGAATTTAATTTGTAGTGTTGGATAGAGGCTAGAGCAGGCCATTGGGAGGCTCTCTGAGAGAGAGATGTTGGAGGGTCGATGATTTTTAAATCCCTACTAACAAAAATTTATTATATTAGTCTAATCAATCAAAAATTATCATGTGTACAACATGTTAAACTTATAAGAGACGATAAAATAATTTTTGTTGACATAATAAATTATAATTGATCGAGACCATTGACCAAGTCAATAATTCAAGACCACGTAATAAATTCTCCTAACCCCCCCCTTCTCTTGGTTGTTCTGACTTTAATCATGTTCCTTTTTGTGAGAGAAAGTAATGTCAATAGGCTATTGCTGCTTTGACGACATAGATGACATCTCCGATGCTAATTGATATTTCAGTCATGTCAAAATTATATTTTTACATTGCTACAATGCCAAAAGAGTATATATTTAATATTTTTGATCCAATGCTAAAATGTCATTATTTAGCAGAACAATTGCTCTTCTTCCTAACTATCACTTTCAACCATTGAGAATGCCATTGTCATAACATACCATTGGAGCTATCAATTTTGCTGCCATGCCACATTTTGACAATAAGAACCCATTTTACAGGGGGCGTTGGAGTATGTCTAATGGGGGCGTTAAGCCACCATATTCAAATGTGCCTTTTAATCTTTTCAAGTAACTGCAACAAAAACGGGGAAGCGTTTGGTAACATAAAATAGATTTGAAAACTTAATAAATAAATAATAAAAAAAAAACTTGGATAAAACCTATATAAAATACCAAAATATTAATATTTGCAAATAATAATGAAATTCGTAATAAAAAATATATAGTATTGTTGAAAATAAAAGGTAACAAAAGAATAGAAGAAAAGAGAAATAACAAAAGTTTTTCAAGAGTTTCCAAAAAGTTCCTAACAAGTTTCCTGAATATTTCAACAAAGTTTCCCTTAGAATTTCTTCCCAGTTTCCAAGGAAATGAGTTTCCGACCTGAGAACAAGTCTCCAGTCCTGCTATCAGACCCCAAGTTTTGTTCTGTTGTGTTATTTTCCCCCCTCCTTTTTCAACTTTTACATTTATTCAAGAATTCTTAGAATTGGATTATTTCTTTACATCTTCCCCACACCAACAAATGTCAGGAATTCTTAGAATTGGAGAATTTCATTACATGTTGAAGAGAGAGATCCAAATAAAAACTTGCCAACATGTTCGGAAAACCCATAATTAAGATTTATGTGTAATTTACTTAATGTCATCTATACAATGTTTTCTTACCAGTGATGGCACACCAAGAAAATTAAATTTGGGAATTGGAGAGTAGAGGCAGCACATTCAACAACCTCCATCATACAGTAACAGTGCATCCAATCTTTACACAATCTGCTGACTTGCTGCAAGGACAACCAACATAATCACATCAGATAGTTTCGATGGGTCAATGCAACTTCAGGAATATATGATTTCTAGTGCACCATTAAGTGGGAAATACTTGCATTGCACTCACTAAAAAGAGTTCCCCCCACCCCCCCCCCCCCCCCCCAATAATAAATAAATAAATAAATACCCACTTGAAAATATATATATATATATATATATATATATGAAAATGAAGGCAATTGTATGCCACATGGAGATAAAATCAGTCCAAATTGTTACGATTGCACAGAATATGAATTGAGAAAATAAAATCCTCCATTCTGTTCTACATGGGACTAACACGGGAGGATGTATATATAATCACTAAACTAACAATACATGACCAAATCATTCTCTGAAATCCTCAATTGCCCCAACGCTTATGGGTGGAAGAAAATAAAATCAGTCAAATTTGTGTCTGCCTACTCAAAGAAATGTTTAAGCAAAAATTAAAGGACTCATTCAGTACTTTCATAAATAGACTTAACTTTGTTTCAAATCCTGTGTTCAGAAAAACGAACTCAATCAATTTCCACAGTACATCCAAGCACTGCATCTGTTATCAGTTTTAGTATTACAAAAGATGCCTCTACCAACTCAGCAGATATATAAATATATATATATATATATATATATATATATATATTATTTGTAGAAACTCTATTTTCTTTTCAAAGATGACTCCAGCTTTATGGAATTATGCCTTAAAGTGTCACCTTTCCCATGAGTGCAAATGCCTCAATTCAACAGCAGCTGAATTATCAAAGATGGATGGAAGTAGCCCAGAGGAATGACTTTCCAAGTCCCATAGATTTTTATTTTTATTTTTTTGTTAAGTGGCCCTTGAGGTGGGAGTCGTCAACTCCCATGAAGTTTTAGTGCTATCACAACTTCAGCAGTAAAAAATGAGGATCGCAACAGCAAGATAAACAATCAAAAACACGGGTAAATGACCTCTTTAAAGTGCCATTTCTGCCTGTAATGCGGCGAGCTCATCTTCCTCAGCTGTGTTTTTCTGAGGAGCTGGACGGGTTGGTTGCCTGCCAGCAGGCACATGCACTGGAGCAGCAGGGGCAGTTGTGGCAGGCTGGAGAAGCTGCTCCTCCAACTCGGCTCCTTCAAGTTCTTCCAGCTCCGCTTCCAATTCATCCTGCAATAGTACCAGAGTCAAATGTATCCTCTTCAAAGGTGCATAAAATGGAATATCAAAAATTGCAAAGACATGTACTTCATCAAAATCGGCTGCAGCACCAATTGGTGTTGACAATGCCTCCTGAATCTGTTTCATGTTCTCGGTCTGCTCATTAATCTCATCCATCGTTTTGTCCACATCATCAATATTCCTGCATGAATACGATGCCATTAGAGAAACGTGAGGCAAATGAATATACATAGAAGTATAATATAGACTTGTCAAAATATATATAAATATAAGTATATTATAGAAAGCAATGAATTAATACAAGGCAGCGCCCAACACTGACCACAATCCAAAATTAAAGGAGTAAATAGTTGCACTTGCATATATTGATACTATAAATGCCAGAAAGCAAGGGCAGCGTACAAGATTGGCTGGTGATAGTCACAAATGCTGTTTCTCTTTAACAATAATTAGCATGTCAAATGTTCATCTATATAACGTTTCCAGCAGCCCTATGGGAATGAATCATAGCTCTTTTCACAGCATGTAAAATGTGCATACTTGATATAGCAGTTTTGAGAAGTCTACATTGATTGCTCCCAGAAATATATACTTAGTATTTAACATTTCAATGACAAGAACTTTCAGTTTTTTGCCATCAGTCACCATGACAGCTCCAATTTCTATGATCACTCAATTTCAGTAGAAAGGGTATTCCTTCAATTGATACAGAAAAGAAAATGCCAAAATGAAGTGATTCCATTTCAATGGAATGTGCAAACAATATGCCATCATCTTTTGAAAAAAGTGCCTGAAGAGGTACAACACAGACAGGACACGGATGCGACACGTACCAACACCGCAAAACTTCAAAAAATAAGTCAGACTCAGCAAGGACACGCCAACAAAGAGATATATTTTAGTAAATATCATAATATTATTTCTTATAAATAAATAAAATATAATATAAAACATAATTGCCAGAGAGGGTGCAACCCATGTATGGTATAGTATATACAAAAGAAAGCCACAAACTAGATACCTATAAAACTCAAATTACCTAGAAATTGTATAGAGTGTAAATAATCCGAAAATCACCCAAACATCCAAAATGCGGGATATCTATCATTGCTTTATTGATCCCATGAACAAGTAATTTCCACATCCTCAAAAGCATGCCTATTACGGTCTTGAAACACCCACATAAGACAAAAGAACCTTCATCAAAGCACCACATCTAGCCAGAAGATTGTCCACATTCCGGGGCATAACTCAAAGCACACCAAACAAAGAGAACGACATGCACAACAATTTGTAAAGGGAAGGTGATGATTGGTGTTCTCTTCAGCCTTCATACACACACAACACCAGTTTGGAATCAACATTCTCCTTCTTCCCAAATTATCCATAGTCAAATTTGTTATTAGTCAATTTAAGAAGGATACCTCATAAGGAACTTTAACCTTCCAAATGACTTCCAAGTAAACTTGGGTCTACATCCCCAAATAAAAAGCTCCATGAAATAATCTCACTTCAAATTGACTACTGTCATGATTTCATATCAAAACATCTCCCCACAAGCAAAAGAGCTAAAGAATATTTCAAAAAAAAAAAAAAAATCATAAAACTTGACTCCCAATCCTAAAGGGCTATTGAAATGAAGGGCTCCCATGCCACTCCACTCTACGGACCTCCTCTTTCCTGTCCAAGGCAATTTCAAAAAGATCAGAGAATAGGAGTTCCAAGGGGGCATCCCGCTGCTAAACATTGTGTCAAAATCTCACCCTACAGTAAACACTAATCACAAACAAAACATATTTAGAGCATTCCCCCAACCTCTATCCAATGCCCTTTCAAAAGTGCCACTATAGACAAGCTTGTAGCCTCCCTAAAGGTTCACCCAGAGGCAAATCCATGTGTTGGCCGGAAGGGACAATGCCCCCCACCCCCCCCCCCCCCCCCCCCCCCCCTCAAAAAAAAAAAAAAATTCATAATTCTACAAGAGACCACCTAAAAGTCTTAACTTTTATTTATTTTTGAACCCCCCCTAACTCTATGGTCTATATCCACCACTGGGTCCACCCCCTATTATTGCCCCCCAAATGTCACCTCCACCACTTATCAGTCTCCACATTGTATCTCAACAACCATTTTCTTAATAGAGCTTGATTATAATTTATATTATATATGACATATTACAAAACGAAATATTAATGTTGTAACATTAACTTTATAACTTATGAATCATAATAATCAATAATCACCTCGGTTGCATAGATAACGACATAACTAAGACAAAATACATATGTACACACATATCTGTACACGCATAATTGTCATGACTCCCCACCTCCCATGACTCTTTTGACGAGCCTTCCTTGCTTGCTTTTGGTTTTAAGTATGGTCGGAACTGTTATATATTTTATACAAACCTTCAACTTCATTTTTTGTTATAATTATAATTTTTTAATGTTAAAAGAGTTCAACATTTATTGTCACACGTTGTGCAAGTGTCCAAAAAAATTTGGCCATGTATCTGAAATTATGAATCTTACTTTAGGTTAAATGCCCAATATGTGTTGGACTTATTTGGGAGTGTCCAAGAAGAGAAAGTGTCCAACACTTCTCTGACACAAGCGTGGCTACTCTTTAGAAGTGTTTGCGCTTGTTAGTTGAACCAAATTCATATGACATGTTGTACTTCTAATCTAAGTCAAAGACTATCAGTACTAAAGGCAACAATGGGCTAATAAAATACTCTGTGGAATGCAACTGAATGGAAGCTAAATATAGTGAAATGCAACTTACGTTGCCTTCTGCATGGCTTTCATTGCAGCTGCTCCAGTTCTCAAAGCATCAACAGTCTCAGTGGTAGCTTTTGCACCTTCTAGCAGTATCATCTGAACTTACAAAAAATACTATATTTGAAAGGATTTTCTACATGAAATAAACTGAACACATTACTTTAAGGATGAGATGATTTCATAAGAAACATTGCAAGTGCACCTGATCATGAATGCGCAGTTGAAAATTTCCGAGTTGTTCAACTTGCTGTTCATAAAGCCTCTTCCTCTTTAAACATTGTATTGCCGCTGAATAATAGTAGTAAGGCAGAAAGTCACAAGGAACCAATTAAATCAAATATTGAAGAAAAAAAGATTCAATACATCTTCAACATTTACAATCCAAAAGATGAAGCAACAAAATATAATAATCCTGCCAATTCATGTCTTCTCTAGATTACTGATGCACAAAGGAAATCAGTCCAAAAATGTAGATGAGAAAGCATAACATAAGCATTAGACAGGCTATGCTCGTATTAATATGACATATGCATGGTGACAAAAAATTGTCATGACTGGGATAAAGATCCAGAATGGAAAAGCAAGAGCAAAATAATCAAGAGTATAAAGATCATTCCACCAAATTATCTTATACGGGAGCTCCATAATTGTTTTTCCACAAACTATCTTTGCCAGATATACCATTACAACCAATCAATATCCATTACCAGCATGAAAAGTAAATAAGAAGGGAGAAGATTTGATCTTTTGAATCAAAATGTAGTGCAAAGTTAAAAGACCTAAGGATGTTTCAACATCCTACTAATCACTCAACTAGGCGTGTATCCATTGGCAATTGAAGGAACACATTCATTCTCTAGAGGGAGACGTTACTAAATAGAATTGTGTCATTGGGAATAAATAGGATACAGCACCAATTTTTTAAAAGAGTAATAAAACCCATTACCTAAAAACCAAAAATGACTAATACAGAACAAATTAGGTAAAATAAATACCAAGACTAAAGCATCCATCCCAGAGATCAAAGAAACTATATTTAGTAGTTTTTAAACGAAATATAAAACAAAATATGTTCTTTCATATGGAAATATTCTCAGACTTGTGATCATACCCCTTTTGTTCTTTGCTCTAGTAAATTCCTTGGCTTTCTCAACCTCTGCAGAAGCCTTCTTCACAAGAACTTTCTCTTTTTTCTCTAGCATTTCAAGTGTCTGCATGTAGTTCCAAATCAAATTTTTAGCAAATGGTGATTGATGCAACAAATATAACAAGAAGCTTTCTTATTGAAATAAAAATAAAAAAGCAGCTCTTCCAATGGGGAAAGAGACTTCATTTCCTGCCCAAGTGGCAAAGAATTAATAATTAATGGTCCAAAAAAGGATAGATCTATATGCATAATTCAGCATCAAATACAAATTTTGGACTCTACATGACAAATCCCATTTAATAAATCAAGTTTGACAGCAATCAATCATCTTGATTTATTTAATTCAATCATAAAAAATGGCTGAGATTTGAGACAAAATGGTTGAATCTATTGAAAAAAGATGGTCGCGTCAAATAATTAAACTAATCAAAATACAGCACATTGTGCATACACTTGGTCCACTCATTAAAACTCAAAACTTAGTGGGTCCCCTTTTCTCGTTGAGCTGGTATGGCCTCGCATTATGGGAACCTAATGAATCTTATAGGGCCAAAGTGTACATATTTTTAAGCAATTTTCTAAGCCTACTCACCAGCAGATAATATCTTGACGTGACCGACAATAAATACTAGGTCCCCGTGTTACCAGAAATGGCTGACAGTTTCTTTCTGTGATGTCATTATAGAAATAAGGACTGGTTCTAGAATCTATACAAAACATTGACAATGTGATTAAGACACATTACAAGATGATCAGTGATCATCTTAAAACAGATGAACCATGAGAACCTTTTCTTTATTTTTACCTCGCTGGACAACAGAATAAGAGAACTGCCAACTATATTATTCAGCACTCTTTCAAATTGTCCAATCTGCATGTGTGAGCAGTTTACAAACTGTCAATGAGGTGCCACCCAGGCCACCAACAGAATACTATGCAGCCTGCAGAGACATCCTGTGATGACCTACAAAGATGACTCCAGATGTCCGCTGCAAGTGTAGACAATATGTCCATAAGGCATCCATCTCAGGCTAGATATCAACCCAATGGAAGATTACCCATCCTTAAAGTAAATTCCTTTCCCAGGTGCAGATGCCCATACAGATGCCCACAGAAACGGCAGATGATCTATCCATAACATGGTTTTAAATCGCGGTCGCGGTGTAACGGTATCGGGTCATTCATAACAGGAATCGGAAACTACAAACGTGAATTTTTTTCAAACACTAGCAAATCTCTTAAAAGTCACTGATACACATATATTGATTACAATTATCATATTTTAATATTTTTTATTATTATTTTTCAATTTTCTAACACCTAAAAAATATTTTTCTTCTAAATAACACTTAAGAAGATATTTTATTATTATATATAATTTTTTTAAATTAAACTAATAGAAAGTATCATTTAATTTAAATAACATTACAACAAGTAATATAAATAATTACAAAAAATGATTATAAGTGCAAAATCAATTTAGTGTGATTAGTTATGGAATAAAAAAAATTTAAAATTTTGAAGCAAAGAAGTCTTTTTGAGTTCATATTGACTCGAATGTTTTGGTAACTGTAACAACCTGAAAATTTTTTTTTTTTATAAATTAAATTTTCAAGTTGTTATTATTAATTTTATTAATATTATTATTATTATATTTATTAGTATTATTAGAATGGATGCATGTATATATGTATATGTATATATATACATATAATTTAAATTTAAATTGTGTGTGTATATGTGTACAAAGTGAGTGTATATTAATATGTGAATATGTATGTATATGTACATATATATATATATCAGGTTGTGTGGTGTGTGTGTGTACCCGGTTGTGTGTGTGTGTAGGTTTGAGTGTGATACACTCAAACAAGGCATGGGAGGCATGGTGTGTGTAAGAGAGTGGTTGGAGGTGTGTGAGTGTAGCCTGTATGTATATGAGTGTGTGGTGGGAGTTGAGAGAGACAGACTGGTCGTGGGATTTTAGAGAGAGAGAGAGAGAAGTGTAGAGAGAGAAAGTGAAAGGAAAGAGAGAGAGTGAGGTGTGTGCTCTGGTTTTTTGAAAGAGAAGCAGAAAGAAGGAAGCTAAGGAGGCCAAGGGGGAGAACAGAGGCAAAGCAAGAGGAGAGGAGCACCATCACAGGGTTGGAAACCCATAACCGTGAGCTTTCTCTCTCTAGAAAATCTCTAAATTTTCCAACTTGTTTTGTAACATTTTGCTTAGATTTAATTGTTAGAACTTATAGAGCATAAAATGTGGAGAATTTAGGGACAAGAATCAACCAAAATGGTTGAGAAATGAGGGAGAAAAATGGATGTGCAGGTCACGGCCATGGGGGAGAAATCTGATTTTTCATTGTGATTAAGAGCTTCAAAATGATGTTAAAGGGTTCCAAAAGTGTTTTAAAATAGTTTGGGATTGAAAGGGGCATCAAAAACACCAAGAAAATCAAGTTTGAAAACTTGATTTTCCTGAAATTCCGGCGACGTCGCCGGAGAAGATGACCGGAGGTCGCCGGAACCCTACCGGAAAAACGGGGGGGGAGATGGGCACTGTACGGGTCGGGTCGGGTCGGGTCGGGCTTGGGGCTGACCCGCCCCTGCCACGTGTCGCCCACTGGTTTTAAATTAAAAACCAATTGGGGCGTTTGGTTACGGAGATAAGGAATTTAAAACTTTTAAATTAAAATAGGAACAGGGATATCCTATCCCTGTTCTGGATAAACCCTGTTTGGTTAACCTGATTTAGAATAACAAATTAAACTAGTTTTAATTTGAACCTTTTATTGGAATTTGAACCCTTTGGATTTGAACCTTTGAATTTGAACCTTAACCTGAACTTTCAGAAATTACGAATTGACCCCCCAACTATTAGAAATTACACTTTGACCCACCTGATTAAAATATTAATAAAATATTAATTAAATTAATTAATTAATTATTTAATTAAATTAATTTAATTAATTAAATATTCAAAAACATCCCGGAGTCCAAATGGGACAAGTCATAGGTGTATTTTGACTATCTCGACCATTCTGAGACCAATGGTGAGGTCCGTTTTACGAGACGGGGTCCCGAAAAATAAAAGACACGTAGCAACGTGTAAAATTACCAAAATACCCCTGAATTGAAATACAATCAAACGAATTCCGAATTAGGTAAACAAATAGTGGAATTTTATTATCTCGAACATTCCGGACTCAACCGTGGAGTCCGATTTGTGAAAAGAGATCACGAAATGTAAGGACCCGTGTAAAGTGCAAAATGACTGTTTTGCCCTTTTTGACCCAGATGCCCAAATTGAATTCTACGAAAGCCTAAACTTATTTTCTTCAACGTCCCGGATTCAACAGTAGAGTTTAATTTAGCAAAGTAGAAGCTTATAAGATAAAGACGTAAAATTTGATGAATAGCGTAATTCGAGTGACGATTAAACTGAGTTTCATGTTATGAATTTTAGGGACACGGAAAGGCAAAGAGAAGGTGACCTGACCTTCAGTGTTCTTACGGTGGTTTCACTTGACTACGAGCATACCTTTCCGGTTTGAGATCGATTACCAGGTACGATATACTGTGCTAAGTAAGAAATAGAATTGAGATTAGGAATGCTTGCTTTGCTGTGTTAATTGTTCACATGTTTGTCCGAGTGTTCACATGCTTATGTGCTATGTGCTATCTTGTTTAGTCGGATGATGATTATGAGTATACCGCATGTGTTAGCGTGGTGTGTGAATTATCTGCTTTGAAGAACTGTTGATGTTATGAATTGTACACTTGAAAGCATGATTTATGTATGAATGAAATGTATCATTGGGATTGCATTATGACGTGATGAGATTAGAGCATATTGGCATGGTGTGATTCCTTGGGCATGGCGTGGGTAAGCACTTGGTGCTTTGCATTATGAGGGTGCAGATCCTGTGGTGAAAAACCCAAAATCGGCCATTAGGTACTTGCGAGCCTGACGGATTCCGGACCGTGAAGCGAGACATAAGTGGCGGTACTCATGCCAGCGGAGAATGACCGTATCATGAGACATAAGTGGCATAGAGTTGCATGGGTGTGTCACGCATCTTGCTCATGTACCGTATACTGTTCATATACTGTCATTATGATATAAAATGCCATATAGAAATAACTGTACACTCGCACATGCCACGACCTTAGTTTTGTTTCTTGCATTAGCATTATATTGTACCAGCATGTTGAGCTGACCCCTTTAGTGGGGCAAACATTTCAGATGATGTTCCAGCTGTGCGGGATATAGAGATGGTCTGATTGAGGATTATATTGGGCCCGATGGGCGCTTGTGGTATTATGTAAGGGCATAAGCCCGAGACTGTATTTCATTTTGAATGTTGTGGACCAACGGACCAGACTTTATGTATGTATTAGAACTGTGTACGGAATGTATGAGAATGTCATTGTTATCTTTCATTTCGTTATTATTTTATTTCTTTATTTCTTTTTGTCTCGTTACTCACGCCTCGGGTTCGCTGGAATTTGGGGCGTGACAGTAACCCATTTCAATTTTTTTGTATTATTTTGTTAAATATCTCTCTTATATATAAATCTAATAAAAATAGAAATCATAAGAATTCTTTGGGAGAAAAAAAAAAATCTTGTAATAATTGTAACGGCTGTAACGGCCGATACGTAACAGTAACAGCTGTGAATTTTAGTCACACCGATATATCGGTTAGTATCGGTATAAGATAGTCAAAAAACCTATACATAATGACTGATACGTAACGTAACAGCCATTATTTAAAACCATGGTCCATAAGGCATCCATCTAGTGTTTTATATCAACCTAAGGGCAGATTACCCATCCGTAGGACAAATCCCTTTCCTATGGGCACAAACGTTGACCTAGGCCCATAAACAAATTGGATTCGGATCGGATCAGGAGTGATCTGAATCCTATCCATTAAGAAAATTATCAGATCTGACATATGAGTGAATTCATAATCTAAGTCTAAATATGATAATTATCAAATCGAATCGGATCTAATCTGACAAATTTTAACATATATCATATGCATTTTTTTGTGAGTAAAAAGTACAAATGTATTAACTAGGCACCCGAGGAGGACATTTACAAAAAAGGGGATTGACAACAAAATCACAGCCTTAAATCTCCCCAAAAATCAATAAAACTATATGCATAAAATATTATGTTATATTATATAACATTTAAATTTTAAAATAGATCATTTTAATATAATATATAAAGGATAAATACTCCCTTCATCCTATAAAAAGAGTCCCTTTAAGGAAAACCAACTTTTTAAGGGGGTACAAACATTTAATACTTTCCCACTAGAAGAAAATATATAAATTTACAAAACTAACCTCTTTTCACATTAAATAGTACATTCACATCAAATTGGTGAAAAGGGATAATTTAAAACTTCACAAAACTTTATACATTGACTTTTCAAAAATAATTCATATTTTGAACACCCCAAAATGAAATACACTCAACTCAACAAAGCATTATCCTAATTATTTGGAATCAACTACATGACTCTTATCTCGCCATTCTTCTCTATTTAAAGTCATTCTCTCCGTTAAACCACACATTATCATATCTTTTTTAATTATCTCTAACAAAATTATTTTTGATCACCCTCGTCCCCTAACATGGCCTTCAATATTAACCACATCACTCTTCCTTATTGGTGTATTTATTAGTCTTCATTTTAAATAAGACTCTTAAATTGGGACATAGGGAGTGTACATATATATAATATGTTATATATAATTAGGTCGGATCATTGATGTATTGGATTAGTTTAATTCATATCTGAGCCATTTAACTAAAGGATTTATTGAATCATCAAATCAAATTCTTTGTATCATATTTGAATAAACAAATCGTATTCAGATCAAGATTCGATCAATTGATAGCCATACGCTGATCTTTGAACTTAAAACAAAACAATTTATGAGCAATGAGGAGCTCCTTGTGATCAAAAGATTATCATAATAGTAGTAAGCAACTTAATAAGTTGGAACCCAAATCAGTTATTCCACCCTTTTAAAGGATTTTTTTTCTTTCACACCAAATGCTCAACCGAAAAAAAGTCAAGCCACTTGCCAAACATCTCTCACTCTCCTCCACACATTATAACCCTAAAACTTGCCAGCATTTCCCTTGCCAAATTAGGCATCACCCAAGAAACTTCAAAAAGAGAAAGGAGAAGAACCAATGTATCTCTCACCACCGAACAATGCAATAGAAGATGACTAACCAATTCACCAACTCTCCTACACATGCAACACCTATTTACAATTATTCATACCCTCCTTGAAGGGTTATCAATGATCAATATTTTCCCAAGAATTGACCTCCACCCAAATAAAGCTAATTTGGAATGAGCTTTAGAGCGCTATGTTGCTTTCCATGGGAATCTTTTGCCAACCCTCCTCGAAGCTCTTTATAGTTCAATCTCATTTGGGGTTGATTGCTAAATAGCGTGGAAGTCAAGGCAACATGGTGGTTTGCAGGGGAGGGGGGGAACTTGATGCTTTTCAATAATTGAGCGAGTGGCTCTGAAGGAAGAAGGCTAGGGGGTTGTTGGTATACTAAAGAAGTAGAGGGCTCCTATTGGGTTGGAATGTGGATTTCATAAGGAAATGGTGGGAGGAGTTTAGGAAGAACATATGGTTCAAGCTTGTTGATGAGAGGATGATCAAAATTCTAGAATGATATAAGGTGTGGTGACACTCCGTTAGGGCAGGCTTTCCACAGGTTGTTCAGAATAGCCAAGGCCAAGCAGGCTATGGCAGATCCTATGGTTGGGGAGGGAGGGAGTGTTTCTTAGGAGGTGTGCTTTTTTTTAGGAGAGTAAATGGTTGGGAGTTAGAGGTCACTGTAAGATTCTATGGTTTGTCATATGGTGTAGTGGTGAGGAGAGGCTCCCAGGATAAAGATGATTTGGGTGGGCTCGAGCAAGGGTATGTTTAAGTTGAGGGCTTTCTATCATTAGTCACAAGGAGAGGCTACGCAAGTCTTCCCTTAGAGTTGGAAGGCTATTTGGTGTATGAGAGCCCCTCCGAAAGTAACATTTTTTGGACGGACCGCAGTACTCGGAAAAATTCTTACCATTGATAATTTGCATCAAAGAGGCATTGCAACTGGTGTTGTATTTGCAAATGAGATGAAAAATCAATTGATCACCTATTGCTTCATTAATATAATTTTTTACTTATTTAAAAAAAAAAAACTTTTTACTTATAAAAAAGAAACCCTTTTCAGTTTTTCCATCCCATTTCATCCTCTTCACTCTCATCAAATACTTGAACATGTAAGAGATCACAGAATTCCACTATCTAATCCACTTCCTAATCTTGAAGAACGAAATATCATGTACCACTCCATTGTCTGACCTGATCGAGTATTCCACAACCAAAGCTTGCCTATGACTTGCTATTTTGAATAGTCCCAGGAACTCATGAAACAAGGTGGCTTCACCACACCAACAGTCGATCCATAATATAATACACAGACCATTCCCAACCTTTAATCTAATATGCTTCATGAGCTCATCCCAAAAAATGATTTGTGAACCAATGTATTGATCCTAATACAATACATGATGCTTTATAGGAATACCTAGCTATTAAATTTCTAACCAATCTCGGGGTGTGGGATGCAACGGAGAAAATTTTTTAGAGACGATTGGTAGGATGGAAGAAGCAGTACCTTTCTAAGGGGGTCAACTAACCCTTATAAAGAGTACTTTAGTTGATATTCCCACTTATCATATGTTGTTGTTTCATTGCCATCTACAGTGAGAAAGAAGCTTGAAAGGCTCCAACATGGAGGGTGAGTTGGGGTTTAGAGATCTCTGGATGTTCAATCAAGCCCTTTTGGGGAAGTGGTTGTGGCATTTTGCAATGGAGGATCAAACTTTGTGGCGTGAAGTGGTGGGCAGTGGGCACTAAATATAGGTGTGATCTCTTCTTTTTGATCAAAGATGAATACTCAATATATTTAAATAAAAATTATAGTTTTTTGGGGGGGATCTTAGGCTTTAATTTTTGTAGCCGGTCCCCTTTTTGTATATTCAGGTTTTTCCCTTCTCGGGCAGCCTTTTTTAATATAGTGATACTTTACCAATCAAAAAAAAATTCTAACCAATCCCATCTGGAAGAACTAAATAACTGTATAATTAAGAGAATGTTTTAACAATCAATACTTTACAGTAAATAGTTACCAATATCCCATGGACAGTACAATCACAATTCAGAGCTTTGCACTTCTTAATTTTTAACTTTTCCAAGTTGGCATCAAGAACACTCCTCGCTTTCAAAAATACAGCATTGAATTAATGATGAACTACAACTGGGCTATCAATTTCATGATTCGTAAAGATGAAGTGCATGCCCAAACACTCCCACGCACGCGCACACACACAAAATGAAAACATAGGACCCATCCTAAAGAGACCAGTTTAGTGAACAAGACAGAGTAATGAAAAGTGCTGAAAGGTTTTAAAGTGCACCTATGCTGAAACAAATCCCAGTTACCCACAACATCAACCATGTGATATGCAACTAGAGATGTAAAATGTGCATCAAATGCAGAACCTATGATATGATTGGCAGGAAAAAAGATAACTGGACTGCCCATATGCCCCGAATTATCTCCAAAAAGGAAATGCAACTATAGAGAATGTCAAATTGCAAAAAAAAGCACAAGCAAACACTTTATTTTATTATGCTTTGTCTTTTGGTACAAATTAATGGGGCAGTTATAATCCAGATACCAGGTCAGTTTGTTTAAAAAAAAAAAAAAGAGGAGTAAAATGTGAGCTTTATTAGTTTGCACATCATTACTCCCGAACAAAACACTTGCTGATCACAGTCAATTATCTTTTGCATATCAAAAGGTGATGAACAAAACACAGGCCGAACATATGCCAATAAACAACAAAACAGAAAGCAACAATTCACACTAAAGCTCCAAAATATTGAATGAGATGAGAACATTAAAAACGATAAAATCAAACACAAAAATATCGGAAAGGAGGCTGTGGAGATGGATAAACATGACATATCGATATATATATGGGGTGGGGGTTGTATACTTGCATCAATTAAATGTAGAAACAAAAATCAATAGTTAAATAAGGCATAGTTTACAAATACATTTGAGTCAATTTGATTTCGCATCAACCACAATGGGGAAGTTCAGCTATGCTCATTGAATTTTACCTTGCTAACGAACCATTAACAAATTTTTAATCTAAAATTCAAGCAATTACATCGAGAAATCGGGACTTTAGCCCATTGACATTGTGTGAAAACTTATGCCAGAGAATTATATGTATAAAAAGCATATACGTATTATAGACCAAATATATTAAACAAAATCAGACCAAAAATCATACCTCGTTTAGTTTGTCTAACGTTGCCAAGGCATTTGTTTCTTGCTTCGGTTTGCCGAAAATTCGCGTAAACATGGTTAATAAAACTCTATGATCCGCTCCGAAGAATGAACAAAATCAAATTAAAATCCCTGCAAGAAAATCAATAACGATTGATCGTGCCATGTATTTTACCGATCTGTTAAAACATATGTAGATCGTGCATATATGTATATATATGTAACAGAGAAGAAACGATAACTGACCTGTCAGTCAAAATGAATCTTGGGCGTTGAAATAGAACAATCGATTGAGATAATCGATTTGGTGGCTTTCGAGTTCGTAATTAGACGAGAAAATCTATGAATTCGGAGTGAAAAATGGTCGCTCTGTCGGGAAGTCCGCGTCGAGATTGCTTGATGAGAAAGAAGAGAGGGGGTGGAGCCGTTGCTCATTCGTCCAGGTGGACTCCTTTCCAGCCGGCCAATGAATGTTTTTCACATCAGGTGTATGGATTCACATAATTAACTGATGTGTGAACCACTTATTAACATGTGGCATTCACAGAATTAATAAATAATGGTTAAAATTTCTCTATTCATACCCCCATACCAGAGTTCGCGCACACACTTAGTCTACTTATTTAGTTGTCGGACTTCGAACTTCATACCGTACGCATTCACTTAAAATAGTTTATTTTTTATATTTATTTTATATAACGTTGAGAAATGTAAAATTAAATCAACGTTAATTATACGAAGAGTGGTCACTTCCACATTCAGATAATATTTCGATTCTTTATTAAAAGTTTAGAAAAGAAGCAAAGCATCTTCAACTCACCACTTTTAAATTCATTTTTATTTTTACATCTTTTTCAAATTTAAAAACGACGAGTTCATATTTTTACATTTTTACTCTAATTATATCAATTTTTAAATTACTATTTATTTTTCATAATATTATTTATGTCTAAAATATAATTATTTAACATATATTAATCCAAATTTCAATTATTTATCTTTTTTTTTTTTGTTAAAAACTACATAATATATTCAAGAAATTACAATTAAAATACATTAGAGAATAAATAATCAAAAAAATTCTTGAAAATTTAATTTTAAATTTTAAATATTTTATTTAAATAATATAAAATAATTAATTAGTTTGAAGTGTTATAAAAATAATTAATAAATGATTATTGTATGGATAGTGATTTGAAGAATGTATAGTGAATCTTTAAATTTGAATATTAAAATTAAAAATACTATTTACATCTTCTAATTTGATGATAACTTGAAGATGGATTAGTGGTGGTCTTAAAAGAAGAGAGAAGATTTCTTAAATTTCTAGGAGGCTCAGAAAGTGAACTCTTTCTCACTTTTAACTCTTACTTTAGTCCACAACATCATCGTTTAGATACTCTAAACCAAAAAGTCAAACCTATTTTGCCATATAAAGTAGGAGCAAAATGTGAAAAAAAAAAAAGGGTGGTCCATGAATCAATGAGTGGTCTATTTTCAATTTAAAACTTGAAATTCAAAAAGAAAATGAAACGAAATCATAAGGAATTTTATTTTCTTTGTTTGGTTTTGTTTAAAATTTATGCAAAATTAAAAAAAAAAACGAAAACTGGCTGCCTTGAATAGTAATTTAGATATAATTTTTTAAAAAATATTTCTAAAAATTTTGTAATTAATTTTTTAAAAATTTTGAAAATGTATTTAGATATAATAATTTAAATTTTAAAAAAATTAAAAATAATAAAATGAATAACTTGTTAAATGAGTATCCCGCGTTTTAAAATTAAAAATCTATTTTTAAAAATCTAAACAAACGAAGTCTTTTATAAAACATTAAAGTCCCGTTATACTATATGTGTAAACGTAAGTTTTTACATTTTCACACAACATTATTTAATATAGAATTATCAATATTAGTTTTACATAAAAAAAATATCCTGAATCACATCAATAACGTATCGACAAACACACACTAAAGAACTACAAAGAAGGCATTCGAAAATAAAATCAAAACTTTTCAGAAGTTAATTTTTTCTATTTCCTTTTCCAACTCTTCCCATTTTTTTCTTTCTTTCATTTATTGTTCTCGAGAACCAAATAGTATTATTTTTTATAAATTGATGATCCTTAATGGCTATATTAATATCAGTTGACCAATTGATTATTGGTAGTAACAACTTTAAGTTATGACTGTGGCTTGCAAACGCTTGTTCATTCTTCCCTTTGGATTAATACTATTGAACAACTTTTTTCATGTAAAATATTTATATGCTTTATAGAAAATATTTGATTTCTTTTTTTATGTTTAGTTAAAGCACTGAAAAATAATTTAGTGTATTGATAACACACACTATATAGACTTCTATATATGAGTAAGTATATAGGCACCAATGAAATGAGTTTTGCATGACATGCATATATAGAAATTTTTTGTCTAATTAAGAAAAAAAATCACTAAAAAATTTAATGCAAATTGTACAATATATACCATAAAGAATGTATATATAATTTTTTTTAACGAAATTCTATGTCAAAGTTTATGTCATTTTTGAATTGTTTTTGAGTTTTTTGATCAAAGGTTCACAAATTTGTTGTTAATTACAATAAGGTCCAAAGATTCATAAATATGTTGTTAATTACGATAAGGTCCAAAGGCATTCTTTTTGAAAAAATCATTTTAAAATTCAAAACAAATTATAAATTCATTTCTAATAAGATTTATATATTTGGATTCTAAAAATTGAAATCTATCAAACAATATCTATATTAAATATGAAATTCTGAAAGAAAGAAAAAAATTGCTACACATAGTGAAATTTCATTCCAACAAAACGGCAAAATTTCACTATTTCACCTCGAAACAAAAGAAATTTTACCGTTTCATAAAATAAGAGAAAAATCACTTGTAAACACAAAAAATGACTATCAGACTTCTTTTATTAGAAACAAAATTTTTTACTTTGCTTCATGAATAATCAATTGTTGAAAAATACTAGATCAGATCACTTTTATATATAAAAATGTGAAATTTCATTATTTTTGAAACAGTGATTGTTTCTAAAACAGTTAAAATTCACTGTTTTGTCCAACCTCCTTAAATTTCATGGACGAAATCTCACTACTATATTGAATTTCACAATCAAATTGCAAAAATAATAAAGCTTGCCTTCGAAACTGCAAATAAATTATTTTATTAACGCAAACTTATTCACTACACATCAGGTTTTTTCTCTTGGGAGAACATGTGCTCAATTTCATTGTACCTAATCTCAAGAAAATTAGAAAATGTGGGAGATGGTTTCACAATGAGCATGACAATGGTGTTAGGGGCAAAGAAGGTTAAAAGCGACGATTGCTGACTTGAGTTGCCACTCAATGCCATAGTATGAGGCTACTTTGAAGTGCTCTTGCTTGTGATCCACACCCATCCATCCCTACTTGAAGACATTTGTAATTTTAAAGTGCGAGTTGCTCAAACATATCCTCCAATGAAAGATAAAATTAGACCATTGTACACCAAATATCCGTTGTACCCAAAATCTCAAGAAAGAGCCACTGTACATATCCACCCAATAGATTTTCCTTCTTCAATTCATCCTTATAATGAAATATTTGACCATTAATATGTTAGGTCTATTATATACCATATCAAAACAAACGCATTCGCACTAATTTGGCTTGAGATTTCTTTAAGAATTTCTAGAGTTTCGAATTGAAACAAATGAACCTAAAAGCCTTATTTCTAGTATTTCAAAAAACAAATCTACCAAATAAGATAATTAAACTTCCCTTTGATGATGATCTGTGTAAAATCTTCAAATTCTTTACTCCTTCATAGGTTCCATTTGAGTTTTTATATTCATCCAGCAACAAAAAACACTTTAGAAAGGGTGGGCAATAATGGGGCTTCAATCTCGTCATGATTTGAAGGAAAGCGGTAAGCATTTGCCATAAAAAGGCATTACGGTGGTGACGTGTGATTTCATGGAGGCGATGGTGGCTTTGTGTAGCAATGGGGCTGCAGGGTGCAGAGAATCGAAGTTGAAAGAGAAAGAGGGAGAGAGTCATGGGTGATATCGATGCCAGACACAATTGAAATAGGCAAAATCATCATTTTTAAAAATAAATATATGCCACCTAATTGTAATTAGACCTAAACTCAAAAACACGGTTGACTGATTGGACTTGTCATAAAAAAGAGTTTCACTCACCAAATTTGTCCATCCAATGAACTTATCACTAATTATCCCATTATTTTTTTAGCAGAAATTACATTTTATCTCTTTGTGGTTAGTGCCTCTTCACATAATCCCCTGTAATTTAAAATTTGACACTTAGCCCCCTCGTGTTTAAGACCAAAGTAAAACCATTAGGTTTTTCATTAAAATATATGATCTGTAATTTTCACACACTAAATACATAATTTAGGGTTGAATTTTAATTATTTTTTACATAAGAATTTCCCATTATAAGATCAAAGTAAAACCATTAGGTTTTTCGTTAAAATATACGATATGTGACTTTCACACACTAAATACACAATTTAGGGTTGAATTTTAATTATTTTTTACATAGGAATTTCTCATTATACCCTTCCTTTGAAGTTGGGAATTAGGGCTAGAAAAAATCCAAAATGTGCGAAAAAGAAAAAAAAAAAAAAGAAGAGGAAATTGTCGTCTTCCCCCTCCATATCGCCAATAAGCGCTACCATCTCCTTCTCCATTGTCGCCACCATCCCCTCCCGCACATTCTGCTGGTGTCATCACAGACCCTCCCCCATCACCCATTCTTTTTGTAACCCACGACACCACATTTTCATGCTACACATTGAGAAACTCCCCAATTGTGACAAGGAATTGAGTTGCAATGAAGGAAAAGAAATGATAAGACGACCTATCATGGTTTCATGTGAAGACAACATCAAATTTAGTGTGAATTATATATATATATATATATATATATATATATATACAGATACATATACATACACACACACAAGAACATGGTGTGTGTGTGTGTGTGTATACAGGTGAATCAAATACACAAGTTGAATTAAAGCTTGAGATGGACATATATGTGTGTATATATATATATATATATATATATTATCTATTCAGTTAGAAATCTATTTCTTTGATTTATATATTAATAACATTTATTTTAGCTCTTTGATTTCAGAATGCATATATATAGATATAGATATCCAGTGTGTGTGAATATATATGTGTATATATATGAATGATATACCATAATTTGACAACCATGTTCATGGCATGACACGTGTTCAAATAGCTCTTCAAGGTACAGATGATAAGAAGGTTATTTCATCAAGGTCAACCAAGCACGAAGGGATTGAAGGTAAGTGGTTCAGAGCTTATCATCGCCTTTCATAGGTTACCAACCTCAAAATAAGGAAATAAAGTTCTACATGAAAACTACTATCTTCGGATATCATCAAATTCCTACTTTTACGGCTCCTAATCCTACTCAACTTAAGAGATCTACAACCTATAAATAAATTCATAAGGTACGCTTTCAATTCATGTTCAATTCTTCTCTTGAATTACTATCTTTATTTCTCTACTAACTTTACCATCGGAGCGGCTACCACCGGAGCGTTCCCGGTGACCCTCTAACTTCAAGTTCTTAACAAGTAGTTAAGAACGAGAAGCTATCCAACCAGAAAAGAGCAACATCAATTTGGGGAACAACAATCATTCTCATTATCTTTCATCAACAAAAAACCTATTGTTTTTCCTTAAAATGACCAATGTCTCCCAACCTTCATCCTAGAAAGAACTCCTAAAACCCTCAGAATCAGCCTCTTGCTGGAAGAGGAAGGGGACAAACACCTGTCCGTTTGTAACAACAACTTGATCGGATTTAACGATAGTCCAATCAGATGCAGGAACAACTCATAACTATGTCACAAGCTCTGGTTTCACTAGCTCATAACCAACAAAACAATCCTCCTCCTACTAACGTTGTTCACGAAGGACCTCAGCCTTCCACCATCACCACAGGAGGGGGATCCCACAATGAAGAGTTGCCTAACGTGTAGTCGGTACACCCCCATGGTATCGTCCATATGGGGACTGATCCCCAATTGTCAACAACTATGGGGAAAGGAATACCGACATTCCACCCTATTGTCCATTACCAAAGCAGAACGATAATACCAATCCCAACAATCTTTAGAGATAATCCAGTGCAGCAAGGACTTCAGCCTCTCGAGGTTCCTAATCCACCAATCTTGGGAGAATAGTACCCCTCAGCTGCTGCCAGACGACTTCCCCCCATAAATCCGGAGCCTGAAAATACGGGACAAGACCAACAACAAGTACCAATCGCACAACAAGTCCTACCCAAAGCGCCTCAGTGGGTAAAGGAGATAGCAGACTCAAGATTAGACGATCTCAACCAATGGACTCCATGTCCCTCCATAATAAGACAAGTTAAGTAAACTGCTTGTAGGTTCTCCACGTCATTCACCTTTGCCATAATGATAGAGGAACGACCCAAGAAGTTTGTTGTTCTAAAATTCACTCTCTATGATGGGTTTAGGAACCCTAGGGACCACCTATCTCATTATCAGCACATAATGGCTTTGCATGGGGTTATGATGCCTTCATATGTCAAACTTTTGTAACCAGTCTTAAGGGTACCGCCCTTAAGTGGTTCCATAACCTTCCCCAAAAACTGATCAGTAATTTTTATAAGCTCAGTAGGCTATTTCTTGACTAATTCTTAACGAGTAGGAAGTTGAGAAAAGGGCCAAAGTTCTTGCTAACTGTAAAGCAAGCAAAGGGAGAATCCTTTCGGGAGTACATAGCTCGATTCAATATCGAACTCACAGAGATAAACACCCTCACTTCAGGCCTTGGGCCTGGACACTTTCAGGATTCCCTAACCAAGAATCCCCTTGTCTATATGACAACACTTATGGATAGGGCGCAAAATTATATTAATCTCAAAGATATGAAAACCTCCTTCCAGAAAGCTAAAGAAAAAGCTTAAAATGATGAGCAAGTTCAGAAGAGGGATAATAGCGCCAACAAGAAGAGAACCAAGAGTCCCGAAAAGAGAACAACATCTAGAACCCAGAACAACTCAAACTCTAAAAGGTATGGGACCTATACCTTGCTGAATGCTTCTCGTACCCATATACTCCAACAAATCTAGACTTGTGAAAACCTGAGGTGGACAGAACCATTTAAAAGACAACCCCACTAAATGAATCATAACAAGTATTGTGATTTTCATAAAGAGCAGGGACATACAACTGAAGAGTGCATAGCTCTAAAGTAGGAAATAGAGCATCTCATTATAAGAGGACGGCTAAGAGAGTTCATCCGCCAGGACAGGAAGCAAAACCGCCATAACAAAAGACTAGCCCAAAGAAGGCCGGAGCAAAGGTCCGAACAAAGGGAGCTTCAGAATGATCAATAGCAACAAAATAATCAAGTCATCTTCGTGCTCCATACTAACAATATGATGACATTGATGTTTAACCGAGCTAGGAAAAAATACGCTCGGAAGGCAAGGCCAGAACCCCATATCATCCAGATCTTGGCCATTGAGAAAAAATGAAGTTAGAACCCCAGATCCTGTTCTATGAACTAGACCTTCTAGGGATACACTATCCCCATAACGATGCTCTTGTCATCTCACTCAAAATCGCTAATTTTGATATTAGAAGGGTCCTCGTAGACATCGGAAGCTCTACCAACTTGTTGTTCTACGAACCCTTCAAACACATGAAGCTCGACTCCAATGACACAAAGTTACCATTGTTGTAATGACAGGATTCAACAGGAACCTCAGCTTCCCAATGGGCAGAATTGACCTACTAACCACCGAAAGGGAGAGAGATGACCAAAAGACCTTGATCTCTAAATACATGGTCATTTATGCTAAATCTCCCTACAACGTCATTATTGGGAGACCCTGGATCCACCAGATGGGGGCAGTTACTTCAACCCTCCATCAATGCTTGAAATATGTCCACAAAAGCAAAGTCCTCACCATTAAGGATTGTTAACCAACTGCTCGAGAATGTCATGCCCTTGCACTTAAAGAAAGACCTTCCAAATAGAAATTATGGCACGCTCATGAAGAGGAACGCTCTTTATCTCTGAGTTGCATCAGGCTGAAGAATGTCCTTCTGAGATTGATGAGCCACTGAGTCCTAGAGGAAGGGACAGTACAGTCAAATTGATGGAGAAGCCCATCAGAGTGCTCGTCAACACTAAAGAAGAGGGAAAGTACTTACACATTGACTCAGCTCTGTCTCTTTCTAAGTAAGAGGATATTGTTAAATTCCTAAAAGCCAACATTTCGGTATTTGCTTCGGAGACCAGAGATATAGAGGGAATAAATCCTGACTTCATCTTTCACAAGCTGATGATGGATCTAGTCCATCCTCCAATGAGACAGAAAATGAGGAAATTTTCCCCAAAATGTTACAAAAACATCAACAAAGAAGTCCATAGGTTGCTTGATGCTAGAATGATAAGGGAGGTGCTCTACCTTGAATGGCTTGCCAATACAGTTCTTGCAAAGAAGAAAAACGACAAATGAAGAGTTTGCGTCGACTATACCGACCTTAAAAAAGTTTGTCCTAAAGACAGCTTTCCTCTTCCCAGAATCAATCAACTCGTTGATGCCATGGCAGGCCACGAACTCATGAGTTTCACGGATGCTTACTCTGGGTACAATCAAATCCAAATCTATCCTCCAGACCAGGAGAAAGCAACCTTCATATTAGAGCGAGGTCTCAATTGTTATAGAGTGATGTTGTTCGGTTTGAAGAACATTAGAACCATGTATTAAAGGCTTGTGAACAGAATGTTTGGCCTCCAGATTGGGGATACAATGAAAGTCTACATTAACGACATGCTCGTAAAAAATATTCGAAAGAGTGACCACATCCAGCATTTAAGCCAAACATTTGACATCCTGAAAAAGCACAGAATGAAACTTAACCCATCAAAATGTACCTTTGAGATCACAAAAGGAAAATTTATAGGTTTCCTAGTTTTCTAGAGAGGAATTGAGGTAGACCCTACACAGATCAAGGCTCTGATTGAATTAGAATCCCCTAGAACTAAGAAAAACATCCATGGGTTAAATGGAAAGATAACAGCACTAAATATGTTCATCTCTAAATCTGCAAATCGGTGCCTCCCGTTCTTTAAAGTCTTAAAGGGGATAAGGCCCTAGAGTGAACCTCTGAATGTGAAGAGGCCTTCCAACAACTCAAGCAATATTCAGCCTCCCCCGATCTTCTTTCGAAACCAGTGCCAGAAAACTACTCATGTACTTAGCCGTGTCAGAAAGTGTCGTCAGCTCTACATTGTTTAGGGAAGACAAAGTAGTTCAGAGGCCTATTTTCTATGTCAGTAAAGTACTTCTGGACACCAAAATAAGATATTCCGAAATTGAAAAACTTACTCTAGCTTTGGTAATTTCTACTCGGAAGCTCAAGCCATATTTTTGGTAATTTCTACTCGGAAGCTCAAGCCATATTTTCAAGCCTATTCTATCATGATCCTTATATTTTATCCTTTAAAATCAATCATGTACAAACTTGAAGTTTCAGGATGACTAATTAAATGGTCAGTGGAACTAGGAGAATTTGACATATCCCATGTTCCACGGACTACTATCAAAGCTCAAACATTAGCAGACTTAATAGCTGAGTTCACTGGAACGCAGCACTCAAAAGCTCAAACCACTACAGGCACTTCGAGATGGCTACTTTACACTAATGGTTCTTCCATATATCAGGGCTCTGGAGTAAGCATAATACTTCAATCCCCTGATGGAATCGTAACCGAAAGAGCCGTCAACCTAAGATTTAGGGCCTCTAACAATGAAGCTAGGTATGAAGCACTTATCCCTAGGTTAAAGTTAGTTGTGGAATGTGAGGCTCTGGAACTTGACTCATTTTCTGACTCTCAACTGGTAGTTAGCCAAGTTTTGGGAGAATATTCTACCAAAGATAGTAGAATGACCAGATATTCAGAGCTGGTGGAATCACTAAAATAATCTTTTCACAAATTCACTATCCAGAAGATTGAAAGAAATCAAAACTCCAAGGCAGACGCTTTGGAAAATATGGCCTCCCATCTCAAGCCAGAAAGAGATTCTATGGTAAAAATATCCTATCAATCAAAACCCAGTATTGAAGTATCGAAAGCCCTTCAGATTTCAAATCAATCTCCGAACTAGATGACTCCCATTATCAAATTCCTAACAGAAGGATCTGTAATATCTCGACCCGGGATATGGCACTTATACCGAGGTAGACTCGGTCAAGTACACGTAAATCGAGATAGGTCGAGTCGAGTAGCGTAACGCCAGTTGTAACTGAACATTAGTTCTGAATAAATAGAATAATTTCATTTTATCAAAAAAAAAAAAGAGTCAAATAATAATACCGAGCTTTAACCAAGCAATGATCATAATATCAAAAGTAAACCGAGACCGATTCAGATCGAGAATAGTAAACCTCAAGATATACTAAATTATTTTAATAAGTAATATACAGTGACGAGTACGATTACCGAGGTAATCAATAGAAGTTATAATCTCAGGGAATTACGAAATTAAGAAAATCCAAGAACGAACAGATTGAGCCGATAAATATAATTCCAAAATAAACCCGAGCCATCACAGTAAGCTATGTAACGAAATAGGCACGCAGTTCGAGACAAATAGCGAGAATCATAAATAAGAATAAAATACGATATCTAAAAATACGAGAAATGAATTTTAAGTAATCCCGAGTACCCAGTAGCATCGTACAATTAAACTTGAGCGGTATAGAGATTCGTGTACGTAGGCGAGTACATGCCTTGATATACATGTACAGTGTATTTTAATAAATGCGAGAATATATACATATATATATATGAGATAATATATATATATATAAGTACATATAAAAATAAATATAAAGATATATGTATATATACAAGTATATAATTATATACGGTAATGCATATACATGTATTATATAAATATATGTATTAGTATAAACGAATATATTATATATATATAATAAAATACAGATTTTTATTATATATATAAGCAATGTATGAAAAGAACTATTGACATGGCTTGGAATGTAACACATGCAGATATCAAAGATTACTTACTTTTTTTTCTATCTATCAAAAAGGTCAAAACCACCTTCTTCTTGTCTCTCGGTATCCCTATGATTCAGGAAACTCATCTCAGTCTATGTATATATTTATAACTCATGCTATTCATCAAATTTTATGTCTATTTATTATTTATATCTCTTTTACTAGAATAAACTCTACTATTGAATTTGAAATTTCGAACAAAGTCGGTTTAGGCTTTCGCGGAATTCAATTCGGACTTCTGTGCTAAAAAAGGCAAAATTGTCATTTTGCACTTTTACCGGTTCTTATTTCTTGATACCTCTTTTCATAAATTGGACTCCACAGTTGAGTCCAAAATGCTCGAAATAATAAAATTTCACTATTCTTTTATTTTTATCAGAGTCCGTTGGACTACTTTTCGACTTAGGGGCATTTTGATAATTTTCCCTTTAAATAATTATTTTATTCACTTGGGTCAACTCACAATTAACGCAAATTTCTGTGTATAATTAAAATCTCACAAGGTTCTATTTAATGCCCATAATTTTTCCAATTCCTATAAGTTTCTATTGTTTTTCCTGTACGTTTTTTTTGTAAGCCAATCATTGGATAACTTCTCCTTTTTAATCAAACACCTTCCAAAATTAAATTTAAAATTTTACCCATAAAGTAACAGTGCTGGGCAGCTATCTGAATGGGTGGGTCAGGTCGGACTTGACCCGGTTTGGCCCAAATAAAATCACAAAACTCAGCCGCTAAGCTGTGTTTCCTTCCCCCTAATTTCTGGATTATTTTTCTTGATTCCAAATTTGCAATCTAAAACAATTTCTAGGCTTAATGAAATCCCACAATCAATCTAATTATTCATGCTTCTAAACATCCAAGACTAAAATTTAGTATTTGCACCCAAACTTTTGCCTGATACTGCTACGACATCAAGTGAGCCTCCCTTCTTCCTTCGGTTTTCTCAGCAACCAATTAGAAAAGAAGAGATGAAGGCAACCCATCAGTTTCGGTCATCCCTGGTTGAACCTCACAGCATCACCAGGACCTAACCCTGTTACAACCGCTACCTGTTCCACTCGCGGCACCCAATCAGTACCCATATCCATCCGGTTTGCTGCTGCTGCTACTGCCATCTTCCATTTCTCCCTTTTTTTTTCAATCTATCTCAGGAACCTAATCACACACATATATATATATATATCCTTACTTTACTTTCCTGCACCATATTTCTCCCTCGACAGCAGCTCCTGCTGCACTCTAAACCTGCTCCAATTTCTCTCTTTCACAACTGGCTTTTAAATGGTTGCCCCTCACCACAAAATACTCCAACTCATAGCCATCTCCACTGTTGCAGCGCTACTACTACTGCTACCTTAATTTCTTCTGGTTTAACACCACAAACTGCACTGGACAACAGCCACAGTTACTCACCACACCTTCCAATCCATCCGATCCTGCGTGTTATTATTGTTACTGCTGGATCGCAGCAGTTGCTGCTGCTCTTCTCCCTCTCTGTTCTACTACACAACACACACGTACATACACAAATTCCCTTCTCTATAATGCTACAGATACACGTATCCATATACATAATTTCTTACTGTACCCTACCTGTACACACATATATTTGCTGCACATCACACAACCACACACGTATGCACCTCACTCTGCACCACCTCACACAATCATATATATATATATATATATATATTTATTTATTTATCTCCTTCTTCTTCTGTACACAAACCGCACCGCCACAAGAAACATATATAATTATATTTATATATAATTCTCTCACTTGCACCACCCTTCACACGCCCCACCTTTTCTATCCTCTTTCCATTTTCTTTCCTGCACCTGCGGCCATCCTAAACAGCCCCTTTTGTTGACTTGTTTTTCTTCTTCTGTTTATTTTCTTTTTCATTTTGTTTTTCTCTTTTCTTCAGCTTCATAAACCAAGACACACACACACACACATATATATATATATATTTTCCTGCTTCACTTGTCTACTTTAGATATTATATATATACATTACATAATATATAAAATCACACCACACACATTTTTACACGCTGCACTCTTTCTTTCTTCTATTCTTTTCAGCACAGAAGTCCGAATTGAATTCCGTGAAAGCCTAAACCGACTTTGTTCGACATTCCAGATTCAATAATAGAGTTTATTCTAGTAAAAGAGATATAAATAATAAAGAGACATAAAATTTGATGAATAGCATGAGTTATAAATATATATACATAGACTGAGATGAGTTTCTTAAATCATAGGGATACCGAGAGACAAGAAGAAGGCGGTTTTGACCTTCTAGACAGATACAAAAAGAAGTAAATAATCTCTGATCTCTGCATGTGTTACATTCCAAGCCATGTCAATAGTTCTTTTCATACATTGCTTATCGTATTCCATACATACCAAAGTTTATTGAGCCATATTAATATTGCCCTATCATGTGAGAAGCATTTATTGATTTATATTTATATCTCGATCATGATTTGTACACTTGTGCATTGAGTTCTTTTTGTACACTTGTACCACCATACTCTTCATGGAAAATAGCATAATCCTGATATATTCTTAAGTGCCGGATTTGTGTTCAGTCACATCTCCATCTGATGCTATTTATGACCTTCGGGTCTAGTTATGACTTTCGGGTCCAGTTATGACCTTCGGGTCTAGATTCCGAGCAGATCATTATTATACAGTGTACACAGAACAATATTCAAACAACCCGCAGCGGATCTGAATACTAGCTAAGGGGGATTTCCGGGCCCCAACAAAGTGCATCAACCAGTTTTTGATATCACTATCATTTATTGATTATCATAGCTTGATCATATTATTTCATTATGAATGATCATGAGATTTCACAGCTTTTATTTGAGTGCATATGATTATACTTGAGACAGTTCATGACTGTAGCAGTACGATTATATAAGCAAACAGATTTCATTGCTTTATCATTTGAGTTTCTATCATCTGATATTGAGTTCTATATTCATTGACTGGCTAGCACATCTGCATTTATCCTAGTTCTTTTATGGATAATGCTTTCTATATTATTGTACACATGGTAGAGCAAAGGAGAATTACTTATTGAGCTTTAGTTAGCTCACCCCAAACTTACAAACCTTTTCATGAAAGGAAGCTGTAGAAGAGCAATAGCAGTCAGCTAGGAGGTGGACATTTACTTTTAAAGTTGTAGTGTAATACTTAGTACATACACTTTTATAGCTCTCGCATGTTATCCATGTCTTGGCGATGAACAGTTGTATTAAAAAATTTTATATTCCGTATTTTGTAAACATTATATATATCACATACAACTTTTATTTATTTTCTTCCGCATTTTAGTTGTTGCATGTTGTATCACTGATTGTGTTGCAAGTTGAGACCCTTAGTTCGACAAGCAGCGTCGGATAGGGTACGCGATACGAGATCCGCATAGGATAGGGTCTCGGGTCGTGACAGGATCCCTCCTAGAAGATAAAAATTAGGCAAGGAGAATTCGAATTAGGATAGCTCGGTATTTAATCCTCAACAAAAAACTTTACCGAAGGTCTTATACACAGCCCCTCTTACGATGCTTGATTCCAGAAGAGGCTCATTATATTCTAACTGAGATTCATGAGGGGATATGTGGCAACCATAATGGCAGAAGAACCGTAGCCCACCGAGCACTGACTCAGGGCTATTAGTGGCCCAGTATGCTAAAATAGGCTAAGGAATATATTCGAAAATGTGACAAATGTCAACGTTTCACTTCTTACTAACATCAACCTTAGTATGAACTCATTCCTATCGCAAGTCCGTAGCCCTTTGCCCAATGGGGAATGGACATGTAGGACCATTGCCAAATTCGCTTAGAATAGGAGATTTCTACTAGTCGCCATTGACTACTTCTTTAAATGGGTAGAAGTTGAACTACTAACCCACATCACTAAGGTAGAGGTCAATAACTTCACTTAGAACAACATTGTATGCAGGTTTGGCATACCTAGAGTTATTATCTCAAACAATGGGACATAGTTTACAAGAAAGGTATTTAGAAAGTTTTGTGAAGACCTCCATATTAGCCACCACTTCTCCTCTCCAGGCATCCTTAGGCTAATGGGCAAGCCGGGGTCACTAACTGTACTATTCTCGAAGCCATAAAAAAAGTTAGAAGAAGCCAAGGAAAGATGGGTCAAAGAGCTCCCTCGGGTGCTTTGGGCCTACCAAACTACTAGAAGAATCCTTACTACAGAGACACCATGTTTGCTCGCTTATGGCACTGAGGCAATCATTCCTGTGGAGATTGGTATGCTGACCCTCAAATAGACCTCTTTGACTAAAAGATCAATAGCCAACAGCTCGTAGAAAATCTAAACCTTCTAGAAGAAAGGCGCGAGCAAGCTCGGGTCAAGACTGAAGCTTACTAGCATAGAATGGCCAAATATTTTAACAAAGGGTTAAAACCCATCAATTTCCAACTTGGAGACCTTGTCTTAAGAAGAGTGTTCCTAAACACTAAATATCCCACTATGGAGAAGCTCACCCCTAACTGGGAAGGGCATTACAAAGTAACCAAGATTATCAGACCTACAACCTATTGGTTAGAAGATTTAACTAGAAAATCTATACACAGGCCTTGGAACATCGAACACTTATGCAAATATTATCAATAATAAATTCATTTTTGATTTAGAGCTTGTTATCAATGTACAAACCCTTAAAAACCTTGTATCTATTATAAGTGTTACAGCCCTGATCCATCTTATCAATGTACAAACCCTTAAAAACCTTTTATTCATTACAAGTGTTACAAGTCTAGTCCATTTTACTCAATGTATAGACCCCTAAAAACCTTGTGTTCATTACAAATATTACACGTCTAGTCTATTTTACTTAATGTACAGACCCCTAAAAGCTTTGTATTCATTACAAGTGTTACAGGTTTGGTCCATTTTATCAATGTACAGACCCATAAAACCCTTGTATTCACTACCAGTGTTACGGGTCTAGTCCATTTGACCAATGTATAGACCTCTAAAAACCTTGTATTCATTACAAGTGTTGCAGGACTGTATATTTTGTTTTATCAGCACACAGATGCCTAAAAAACCTTATTTTATTATAGGTGTTGTCATTCTGTATGTTCTGTTATTTAGACCTTTGAATGCCTTTTAAGTGCTTTGGAGTCTTTGGAAAAACTTATGTTTTTCGACTGGTTTGTATATTTAAAAAAAATCTTGAAGCTAAATATAACACAAAGACATCAAGCAAGACACGAGTTCTGGAACGATTAGAATTTCATATATTGAAGCCCAAAAATGAAAAAATTACAAAACAAAAAAACAGAGTACAAAAATCCTAACTATTCTGTTGCAGGTTCGGTAGACTTTGGAAGGACTTCTTGAACAAGTTCAGGAGCTACTTCTTCTTTATTATTAGCATCCAAGGCATCTATCTTGATCTGGGATACCACGATGTCATCCACCCCAGTCAAGTCCATATTTGGATATTTCTTCCGAAGCTTCTTCTTGAAAGTTTGGTACTCGTACTCAAGGAGCTCATTCCCTAGACTCCTTCAACTTCTCTTCAGCTACAGCCACTGCGATTGAGAAGTCCCTAGTTACAACCTAGTTTCATCGATCTCAAATTGAAGGGTGTCAATCTGCTCGGTATCTCCCAGCTAGTCCATAATCGCTGTCAAGCCATAAACATCCTAGAAAACAGAAAACATCACATCACTACTGAGGGTATACAAAATATAAAAAGATAACAAAAAATTGGAAACTAGAAACTCACCCTTATGTGGATAGCCATCACATCACTACTGAGTGAATTTGCTTGGGCTAGTTGCCTAATAATCTTTGAAAGCCTTCTTTATAGCGACTGGGTCGGAATCCTCAAGCTCTGGAGGAGGAGCTATCGATTTGCCCTTCCTTTTTTTCTTTTTTAGCACAACGGGTACTAGGGGCGGAAAGGCCTTCCAAGCAGGAGAGCACCCCAAGTCTTCTGAGACAGTCCACTAGGGGGAGTTGGAGATTAGCCTCCTCCTCTTCTCCAGAGGGGCGGGCTTGGCAGGGGATGAAGTCTCTCCAACTTTTTTCTTTTTCCCTGGCACCCACCCGGTGACCAGGGACTTCTTCAGGCTTTCTGTGCGATCCTTCACGAAATCGCCCTCCATCAGATTCTTCAGGGAGATGATGGCCTCGTGGGAGCAGTTATTGGTCTAGAAAAGCTTTTTGTACTTCTGTTGAAGGTCAAGAGTGAAGATCAACCTCTTCCAAACCATTTTATCTACATGAAAATACATAACAGGGGTAAAGTTAGGCCCAAAATATAGAAACATGAAGACAAAAAGAGGTAAATTGTGTACTAAAAAAGGCCTCACCCTTGATGCCAGTCCTTCGTGGGAAGGTTGAAACCTAGTTCTCGAAGTCCTCGAACTCCCAACCTCCTTTTACATAGAAATACCACTTCTTCTAAGTCTTATTAGAAGTAGGTACAGAGGAAATAGGTCTGAACACCTTATCAAAGGCATGTAGAACATGCCCTTCGACCCCAGGTATTTCAGATCTATATTACTTATAATCAAGGGAGGTCTATCTCGACGTTGTTTAAATGACCCAAAACTATGAAGCAAGGTAACTGCTTCCAGCTGTTTATGTTCAAATCAGTTGTGCAAATCTTGAACCAACTAAAGAAATCCCTAATAAAATGGTGGAAGGGAAATTGAACCCCTATCTCAAACCATTCAAAGTACACACAGTTTCACCTTGTTGAACACTAGATGGGTGGTCTATGGGTCCTGGTATCCTACAAGACACATTTGTGGGAAAGTCAAAAGCAACCCTCAGAGCATCTATTATGCTCTGAGTCATGGTGCTTTTGCACTTCTCCCTTTTATGGGCTTTTCCAAAAGTTTCCCTTCCAACATTCTTAGGCTCTATGAAGGTTTCTACTATCCTAACTTTAGAACTTGAGGATGGGTTATCAACATGCCTATTTTTTACATTTTCTGAAGGGCTACTGATTACTAGGTTTATTTCTACTTGATTATTTACTTCCTAAGGTTCTACAATCCCACGACCAGTACTCAATTAGGCATCAGAAACATACATTGTTCAAAGCAAAAAGGAGAGAAGTGTGTAGAAGAATAGTAGAACGAAAAGAAAAGAGAAAAGCTAAAGAAATTCAGAGAATGTTTGTGAACCAAACCAAATCGAGAATCTTGAATCAGAAGTAATCTTTTCTGGTACACCAAAGATTTCATCGCTTAAAGAAATCTCTTATTGATTAAAATGATCGGAATGATACAATCTCTCTTGCGGTTTGGAGTGTTCAAGATATCAAAATCTCTCTTATTATTTGATGCTTTCAAAATGCCAAAGTGATGAAAGAGGGAACTGTGATGTGTTCCTCCCCTTTTTATAAAATCCAACAGGTGTCAGCACAGGAAGCACTCGCGTCTGAACCATTGCGACAGTTGGGGCAATGATGGCCTCATAATTCCAACTGGCAACTGAGGCAATAAATGTCACTTCAACGGTTGTCTCCTCGGAATGCGGAACGTCGCATTTATGAATCGCACGCGTGTAACGCTTCGTAAACCTAAACCTCAGATTTGGGTATGCTACAAACCTAAGGCTCGGCGGGGGGAGGGGGGAAGTATCTGAAATACCATAATTTGACAACTGTGTTCATGACATGACACATGTTCAAATAGCTTTTTAGGGTACAGATGATCAGAAGGTTATTTCATCAAGGTCAACCAAGCATGAAGGGATCAGAGGTAAGCGGTTCAGAGCTTATCACCGCCTTCCATAGGCTACCGACCTCAGAATAAGGAAACAAAGTTCTACATAAAAAATATTATCTTCGGATATTGTCAAATTCCTACTTTTACAGCTCCTATTCCTACTCAACTTAGGAGATCTACAACCTACAAATAAACCCATAAGGTACGCTTTCAATTCATGTTCAATTCTTCTCTTGAATTACTGTCTTTATTTCTCTACTGACTTTACCATCGGAATGGCTACCACCGGAACCTTCCTAGTGACCCTCTGAATTCAAGTTCTTGACAAGTAACTAAGGACGAGAAGTCATCCAACCAGAAAAAAGCAACATCAATAAATATATAAAATCCTAATTCAAACCTTAATTTAGGGAAGGAGATGAGGTTAATTTCACTTTGGTTTTAATTTCAAGAGAGATTATCAATTTTTAAACTACAAAAGTTATGTAAAAATGAGGCTAACCACAGGATATAAAGTGCATTTTTTTCTATTTCTTTTTATATATAGATAATTTTATTTTCGGGTTCTTTATGATGTGAACGTTTTTTTAATATTTGTTAATAAGAAAATATTTTCAAACTTCTTATTAAAATATTATTTAATATGCACTTTTTATTCAGCACCCTTAAGAAAAAGTTCTTGGCTCTTGACTTATAATAGAATAATTTTTTTGAACATTTGTCATTTTGTTAATAAGAAAATATTTTTAAAACTTCTTATTAAATATTATCTTAAACCCTAACACTTTGTTTGGAATGAGGGATTTGAAAAGAAAAGAGAGTAACGGGGAAAGAGAAAGATGTTATTTTATGTTTGGTTTAAAATTAGGGAAAGAGAAGAAGGGAAATGGAGTGAGAGAGGGGTCTCTTAACCCTTATTTTATTCAGTTTGCTCTCCTCCCAAAAGTGGAAGAAGACAGAAGGAAAAGAGAGAGCCTTTAATAAATTTTTTATAATACCAATTTTAACCTTAAAATTATAAAGAAAAAATTTAAAAAAAAAAACACATTTATCCTAGGGCATAATAGTAAAAAAGTATAAAATCATTTATTTCCTTTTTTTCTTATGTTGTTCTCAAGCAAGATAAGAGAATTACACTCTTTTTTCCCTCATTTGTTATTTAAGCATGAAAAATAAATTACACTTTTCTCTCATCACCTTTCCTTCATAACTAATGTTATCATCTTCTTTTCTTTCCCTCCTATTTATCCAAACTTAGTGTAAAGATAACTCAGTTGAAAAGGGCTTTAATGAGTCATTCTTAAAGTTTTCAATTCTGAGTCTTAAGACCAACTTTTTGATTGTTAGTGCAGTGTATTTGTAAGACGAATCTCAAATGATCCAGAACTTGGTGTGGATTTGAAAAGACCAACTTTCTAATTGTCAGTGCAGTGTGTTTGTAAGACGAATCTCAAATGATCCAGAACTTGGTGTGGATTTGAAATTTTCATTGTTGTGAAATTCACGACTTAACCTTACACATGTTAAGTTGCGTGTTCGAACGAAACCACCAAAGAAAATCTCCCTTGAGGTCAAGCCTTAAAGAGAGATTCCTATGGAATTTGGATATTTAAAAATAAAAAAATTATCTCAATCTTCACTTTTTTATTTTTTATATACGAGGCTGAGAGGCTCTTCTACCTTCACCTGGTAAGAACTAAAGAAGAACCCAGTCATTATTCTACCTCAATAACTAATCTCTGAAAAATGTTCAGGAAATCAAGAAGGAATTGCCAAGGTTGGTGGCGAAATTGATGGGGAAGCCAGCGATGGATATGAGAAGAGAGATAGTTATAGAGAAAGAACTTTTTTAAGAGAGATAGATATAAAGTTATGTGGGGAATAATGGCTAGAGTTTGGTGGCCAGAGACGATGGCAAAGGCTTCGAGATAATAAAAAAAAAATCTTTTAAATACAATAATATAATGTCATTTGATTTCATATCCTCTATTAACACTGCAAAAAGAAACTCTACATAAATTTGTGTAATTTATCAAAATATAGAATGTGTAAATAAGTATTACCTCAAAGAGATCATTGTGTGTGTGTGTGTGTGTGTGTGTGTATATATATATATGCATATGTATATAAATCTTCTATAAACATGACTTAAATTTGCAATGATTGTAACAGTTTTTTTCCCTATAAAATATTTTTCATTCGTCATTTGTTTTTGAATTTATATGTATATTATAAAAGTTGTAAAATGAATCAATGTATTGGAGTAAACCAAACAGAGACTTAACAATTAACAAAGCCATAACATGATACTTAAGATGGAAGCACGACATTTTTTATTCAGCTTACATGGAAGAAGTTTTAAAATCATGATGATTTTGTAAATATGTGAATGGAATTAGTAAGTATTTATTTCTTCATGTTAATATTGTGTTTGTTTGTATCGGCGTTGAAAACGGACGGTCAAAAAAATAATATTTAAGAAAAAAATTATTTACTAATATTTTTTTAAAACATTTATTTTAGTCTTAAAAATATCTAAATAGACATTTTGATAAGTTCAAATAACATTTTGAAAAAATATTCATGCTTACTTAATGTGTTTTGAGTTTCTCAATTATAATTAATTAGTTTTAATGTTATTTAAAATATAATTTTAAATTATACGTATTAGTCATAACTTTTTTATTAAGTATAGTTTGAATTAAGTTAATAAATCTAATTTTTTTTTTAAGTTGGTCTAAATACTTCCAGTTGAAATTGTTAAATACTTTTTAATACTGTAATTTATTTAAATACTTAACTGCAATAACACTTTTATACAATTGCTTATCTCAAATGACACTTTTATTCCGCTCAAAATATTTCATTAAAAACAATTATCTCAACTAAATGATGTAGAGAAAAAAATGTCAACTCGTATCTTTTTCTATTACAACGATGGAATATTACAATCAATTGAACGATACAATAACAACATTACACATCAACCAAATGAAGACACTACTTGGAGCTCTCAAATATAGCTCATGAATTGATAGTCCACTCCAATTCATGATTGAATAAAAATAATACTAATATACCCTAATAAGGAGTGTGAGACTTGAACTCAGTGACGGAACCAGAGAAGACAAGTGGGGCCATGACCTCTAAAAAAATTTTAATATTGTATTTTTTAATACTAATTTTGTTAAAATATTTTAAAAAAATAGGACTTGACTCCAATTATTTATTTATTTATATATTTACATAAATTCTCCTAAATTTTAATACTTTTAATTTGATTTTCCTAACTGAGATTTCTATTCCGTCACTAAAATATTTTCATATTATTGTGCTAGTAAACTTTTCTTCCATCTCATGACTTTCGATCTTATTCAGTCACTTATCAAAATCTATCATCAAAACAAGATAATAATGGTATAAATTTTTTATTTTTTTAAAATTTCAGACATAAGATAGAAATTATTTTCATTTTAATTTTAATTTGTTCTAGATAAGAATAGGATTTGTTTTAAAATCAGTTATTATATTTTCTTATTTTCAAATCAAAGAATGTGGTTCAATTACAGCGTGAGCCGTACCTCTTTCTCATATTTAATTCACAACAAACGTTCTGATATTACGTACCGCTCCTGGTCCTCTCTCTCTCTCTCTCTCTCTCTCTCCTCTTTTGACACCGTGAGAGATCTAATCTATTATATTTCTCTGCTTTCATCACATCTACTCAAAGGTGCTACAATTCGTCTAGATCTGTCTCCCAATTGCAGCAGATTTAATTGCACATTTTCTTGATCTGTTATTTTTGTTCTGATTGCAGATCCAGCCATGGATTTCATGAAGGTCATCGATCAAACAGTCCGCGAAATGTGAGCTTCATACTATCTCTAATCTAATTCATTAGATATTGGTTTCGTTTTCACTCTGGATATATTTATATGTATATATTGGGATGCAGAAAGAGGGAGGTGAATTTGAAAGTCTTGAAGGTTCCTGAGATCGAACAGAAGGTAAAATTTTCGTTATCTGCTTTAAGTTTTGCATTTGTCTACATTTTTAGTTGATAATATATGCGTGTCTAAATATATATATATATATTTATATATCTATGTTCGAGTATATTGATTTCACATTCAGATATTGCAATCTCGGATAACATGCAATGCAAACTGTCTTTAAGAATTTTTGTACTTCGATGATTATGTCAAGCCAATGAATGGGTTGGATTTACCCATATTATATAATGTCACGGCCTTGGATTCCATTCATATGAGAGATTTTATTTTGGGCTGTATTTTAAAGTTACATATTGATCATTTGGACAACTAAAAAATACATTTGTGTAAGCCGAATGAACATTTGTGTGGAACGTCTCTCAACTAAAGTTACACATTGATTATTTTATCTATAGAATTCTCTCTTTCGATAAATCAATACATTTGTGTCAACAATTAGGAGAAGTCCAATGATGTATTAATGATATATCAGCAGTGAATAATAGGTTATCAACTAGTGAATGAACATTTCAAAGAGATTTGACTGTAAATAATTGTTAGATATATATATATATATATATATATATATAAATGATAGGAATTTTATCACAAGCTTTGTTCATATGATGACTCCATGGTAACTAGAATGTGCAACATCCAGTGTGTGTTATTTCGTAATTTCAGTTTCTTATAAGTTTATAACTGAAGAAAGTGACAGGGGCGGGGGAAACACAATGAACTAATTTGATGTTATGGTGTCTAGCTTTGATTCCTTTAGCAACTACATTCTCTTTTCTCATCAGTTGAAATTGGAAATAGGCTGACTAAGGTGCACATTTATAGTCAACTCATATCTGTATACAGATTCCATGGAGTTATAAAATTTCATCATACCCCAAAATGTATCCAAACTCTTTTATTATTAGAGTTTATATGTTATTTCTACCAAAATTTTAGACAATTTTAAATAGATGCCAAAACCAAGTCCTGGATAGTTTATATGTAGCAGCTAGTTGAAAATAGGGAAGTGGTCGTCAACATAGTTCTAAAAAATGCTCATTTTCTCTTGTATATCTTCATATTTGCAGTCTTATTGTTTTCTTGGGTTTATCCTGGAAAAAAGTATGGGCTCAAAATTTCAACAAATTAGGAATTAACACAGTACCAAAGGTGGCCATCGGGCCATGTTTCTGCAACCTCATTTTACAGGGATTCTTCAAACAGCTGATGTCTTCTGGGAGGTCTGTGGAAAAAAAAATTGAACTTTGCTGAGGTTTTCACTATGGTCATGTCCCCCACCTTTGACTATTCAAGTGATTGAGGCATATATTCGTATATATAAAATTTTTACCTCTGATCATCTAGATAAAGAATAACATATATAATGGTAGAAGTACAATTGTTAACATTTGTTTTTCTTTCAACATTTGAAATTGAAGAATATAAAGGAACAATTGCAAAATGGGACTTGTTATTGGGTTGGTGTTGTTTTAAACATTGATCTCCCTGTAGATTGTAAACACTCTCCACAACACCCCCCCCCCCCCCCCCCCCCCCTCTTTCAAAAAAAAAAAAAACAAAAAAGGAGGGTAAAGGCAAGACTCATTCTAGACGGAAAAGGAATTTTGAGTTCATGTGAAGGTTAATATAGCAAACTTGCCTATATTTTGCCTCGTATAACTTAGACTGAGTACTTGAGAGTTCTGCATGCCTATTTGAATCTCTACGGATTCAATCTACTTCTGGTGCATCTGAATAATTCAATGTTAGACTTTCAAACCTTGTGTTATCTGTAGTGATCTGTGGGTCTCGTACCCTAAAAGAATTATTTATGCTGCCTAATTGTCTGAAGTTTAGTTGAAGATGAGATTCAGGCTTCACTTTTGAGAGGCCTCCAAGTATCAATTATAGCTGTGTCCTCTTTCGTGTTAGCTTAGACTTGTCATATTGAAAAGCCAATGATCCTCATTTACACCACTTGAATGCTTACATCCACAATTAGTATTTGATGTATTGCAGCTGAAGCTTCCAGTGTGGACCTAAGAGACCAGAACTCTGTATTTCATGAATATCAACCAGCTTTAACAAAGGGTGTTGTACAAACTTTATATTCTTTAACATCTTCTGCGTAAATGAAATCAATCTCAATGTTAGAAGTCGTGTGACCTTTGGTGTAACTGTCTCTGTTTTTTTGCACTGTAGTTATATATGGATTCTTACTCTTTACTTTGAAATATCAAAGAAGCATATCTTCTGTGGCCCACTCAAGTAACATAACTTTCTTTGAATCTTGGCAGTCTGGGCAGATCATCCTAGACTCTCTTTTTGACATATATATGTGGTTGTAGGACATGATGAATTTATGTTCTTAGTTGCTGGGCTTAGGCTGCAGCTGGCAAATCATGATAGAAGCTTCTCTATTGTTGATTAGTATGAACTTATAAAAATTATGTAGATAATATATTGTTGATTAGCTATTTTGAAACTTTTCATCTGGAATATTGTTGTTTTTCACAACTTTGTACATTAATACAGGTATTGGATGCAACAGATGATGAACCTTGGGGTCCTCATGGTTCTGCATTGGCAGAGATAGCACAGGCCACAAAAAAATTGTAATTCCTAATCTTTTATTTGCTTCATTGTTACGAATTTTTTTTACCTCTCATCAGTATCATTTTGTTGAAAGAAAAATGATTTGCTTTTCTTTCACATAGCTGATCTATTGGGCTATCTTCCAGCTCTGAATGTTCTATGGTAATGAATGTTCTCTGGACAAGATTGAGTGAAACTGAACGGAACTGGCGTTATGTCTACAAGGTAGTATTTTCATTATTCCTGCATTATTCTTTCTTTATGGTCTGATAATTCAAGAAACTTCCTGCCCTTCCTAAAATTTTTGGCTTGTAATTCCATCCCCTAAATGTCTGAATTCTGAAATCATTTTTGCACCAGGCATTGGCTGTTATAGAGTATTTGGTGGCTAATGGATCTGAACGTGCAATTGATGACATAATAGAACATACTTTCCAGATCTCGGTATGTGTTCTTCTTTCACGGTCTGCTAAATTTTCCCATTGAATTCTCCATAATGATCAAACGAGGTTAAAATTTTCTCTCACATTCTATTTTCTTGATCTTTTTTTTTAAAATAATCGGTGAAGTCCCTCACAAGTTTTGAATATGTTGAGCCAAGCGGGAAGGATATGGGAATCAATGTGAGGAAGAAGGCAGAAAATATTGTTGCTCTTTTGAACAATAAAGATAAGATACAAGAAGTTCGAAATAAAGCTGCTGCAAATCGTGATAAGTATATGCTTTAAGAACTTGAACAATATATGCTTTTCTCAACTTCTCTGAATTTCATTTTGCGATTAGATGTCAGTGAGTGAACTGTGCACTTGCCACTGTTACTAGGTACGTTGGACTTTCATCGTCTGGAATAACATATAAGTCAGGTGCAGGCTCTTTTAGTAGCAGCAGCTTTCAGAGTAGTGATCGGTATGGAGGCTTTGGTGGTACAAGAGAAGGTGATACATTCAAGGATACTTATAAAGACAAGGATCAATTTAGTGAAGATAAGTTTGACCAGAATACTTCTAAGTCACATCGCGGAGTTGCCAGCGAGAATCAAGGGAATACCATGAAAAAGGGGTCTACACGCTATGGCAGGTTCACACTTGAACTCATACTAGTTTGTGAATAGTTCATGCATTGTTAGTGATATGCCTTATATTATTGTAACAAGTAAATTAGGTATATAGATATTATGTGCGAAGCGTAGTGAAGTACATTATACTTATGCGGCTTAACTCTAGTTGTGTTGCCAAAGACGAATAATAGGCGGTACGGTAAGGATATATTGAAAAATTTCAATGTATCCGATTAGGGTTAGGATTTAACTGCGATGCAGTATAAATATGTTGTAACTCTATTTTCTAATCAGTGCAAAAAGATAGTCTCACCCGTGGACGTAGGTACATTGCCAAACCACGTAAATTCTCTGTGTCGATTTCTCTCTTTCTCTCTAATTCTTGTTGCATAGATCATTAATTTCACAACATGCATAGATGGGGAAAGAATATCCAAGTTATATCTGGTTGTCGTGAACTTCATATCTGTTGTGGTGCATGACCTGTTGTTCCCTTCTATTGATTTCTATAAATTTGTCATTTATGAAAGTGATTATTGTTGTTGTTCCTTGTGCTTGGAATCTAGATACTTGGTTGTTTTATGCTCTCCTAAGGACTATGGCTATTGAAGAATAAGCAAAGCTGTCTTGGCTACTATTTGATAAGGATAAGTGGACAATATTGATTGATGTGGAAAAATGGGAACAACCCACAGAATTTTCCTTTTTTTGGTGTTATTTGTTCATTTTGCTGGCCCTGGGCATGTTAAGGCCTGTACCTGCATGCAGCTGTAAATTTGTGATTGACAAATTTGGGAATGGTTTTTAATTTTGATATTATCCAATCAGACCAGGCCGCCTATGTTGATGTAATTTAATGGTATTATTAATGGTAAATTAGTAGTTGCAGCCTTGCAGGGGAGCAGCAGATATACCCAACTGAACAGCTTCAGTAAATGCTTGTTGCTTTACTTATCTAATTCATAATGCTTTGCTTCTTGCTATTTCTGAGAATTTTTTGTTCTCCAGCAAGGGTCATACTTTGGCATCTGGTGCATCAAAAGCAGCTACGAAGGTTAATGACTCTGACAAGTTTGCTTCAGTTCCCTCACAAAGCTCAAGTGTGCCTTCAAATGATTACGAGGATGATGATTTTGATCCTCGGGGAACTTCCACTTCCAGTAAGTATTCTGAAATGGCACCCTGAAGATGTAGTTGTTTTCTTTATGTGATGCACAAAAAAAAAAGAGAGAGAAAAAAAAAGCATTGTGTTGCACATGTTTGTTGAGCATCTATTGTGCCTAAAATCGGTACATATGAAGCATGGTAGCTTTGGTTTCATTGACAAAGTTATGAAATTATTAGGCAATTTTTGTTTTATCAGTTAACTAAAATATTTCACCAAAATATTAGACATGCTGTAAACACTCAGAGCTGGTGACCATACTAAAACATTCAGAGCTGGAAAGCATCCCCAAGGAGAAGGAAGGCCTACACAATCACACTTATGATTTTAGGCAGCCGCACCTAAAAGAAGATGCATTAAACATCACAATATAGGCCACAAGATATTTCGTCTTTCCATGTCTCAAAGCAAAGCAATACATCCTTTATATAAAGACTCGAAGTTTGACTTTAAGATTTTTGGACACTTTCGTAACTAACTAGACCCACGAGACCTGCCCTAAATACCGAAATGAGCCTCTAACAAAAACCCAACACAGCAGCCCACTCTACTGCCACAACTCAAAATTACTAGAATACTTTGGGCTCATAAAACCTAATTAAATATAGTTAAAATAAATTAAAAGTTAAAAGCCTACTAACTTGAAGAAACATAAAAGAAGCCTTGAATCATACTAAAACAAGATTCTAAGAGGTCGTAGACGAGTCCCATCTTGAAATCAGGCCAATTTCTGAATTTTCTTCTTTTCTTTTGAATTTGTTTCCAATGTGAACTTTTTTATGGGCTCTATTAGCAAGCGTGGATCAAACCCAACTTCTCATAGCTTCTTTGCAGAGCAGCATCTGGTCGACCTAGAGTTTTGTTCCATTAAGGAGATATTAAGAAATGGGAAGAGGATGAAGGAATAGGATTCTCTCCAGTTGATTTATGAAAATCTTGTATCCACTCTTCAAGGTTGGGAAAAGAAATTGTGTTTTAAATTGCTACCTGGCACTCTTCGTCATTTCTTAGGGTGTGATGTGATCACATCTAGTGGCACCCCACTTCCTAGCCACTGGCTTCATACTGTGGTTGCTTTGAGCTTGTTTGAGAGTTCATACTTGTTCCCTATGTCTGTGATCAATCCATACCATACTTGGAGGGGTGAAAATATCTGGGAGGCAGAATAAGTAGGGAAGCAGCACCTCTTTTCCTAAAGGGGTACATTTAGGGGGAGCAGAATGAACATTGTTTTGATGGGGTTGAAGAGCTGGTTCACAAGTTAATAAGTAGATTTTTGGAGATGCTACATAATTGAGTAACAAGGAAGGTGAATCCCTCTGTAGAGCAGTTTTTGGATTCTGTGGAGTATCTGGATTCTTTTTGTAGCTATTAAACAACTGCTTGCTTTGCATACGCCCTTGGTACACAGGTTGCACCCCCTCTTGTGTGCTTCTTTGAATATATAATTCTTATAGAGAAGGAAAAAAGCCAAATATTTGGAATCGTAATTGAATTTTCAACCAGGTTTTTTTCAGTCTACTCTTTCTTGGACACTTTTAGATACTCAGAATTGAAGATGTTCCTATACTCTTGTGACTGTGGGCTGTTATCTCATTCATAACTAATGCCGTGGCATATGGAAAATGAGCAAGCATTTAATCCTTAATGTCACATTGTTTGAAGGTAACATGCAATCAAACTCCTTGATATGAGCGGCCATTCCATTCATAACCACAGGAAAAGGTCCTAGAATTAGACCTAAATTATCAGCACTCAATGCCTCACCAATTACTTGATATGAAAAAGGTAAAGATTGCAAAATTGATCCACAAATAAAAAATGTGCCAAAAAAAAAAGGCTCGATATGGAATTGGTTGCCTGGGGGAAAATCCTATTCACACCCCTTTGACACCCCCCTGCCCCCCAAATAAGTGCATTTGAAGCTTTTCAATTGACATAAGTGGATATGTACACTTGTCAAGTGGATATTTGAGCTATCACCCTTCTGCAGTGTGGATATTTGATTTTAGGTTTTTGTTTTGTCGTTTCATTATGAATTATCATTGCTGTTTGACAGAAGCTGCTGCTGGAAGCTCTAATCAAGTGGATCTGTTTGGACAAAGTTTGGTTGGTGACCTCATGGATGCACCAGCATCTATTCCCACAGAAATGTCTACTGTGAATAGCAAATCATCAGAGGTAGATTTGTTCGCTGATGCAACTTTTGTATCAGCGCCACCCCATGTAGAAGCAGGGGGAAGTTCTGAGACTCAGGTCAGATATTTTTCCATTTACGTTTTGGAAGTGCCGTTAAATATGTTATTCTAACTCCCCCTATACCATTTGACTATTGAGTTTACTCTAGTGCAACATCCTTATTAACCAGTCCTCTCAGGAATGCACATATTGGATGGGAGGGAGAAATTACCCATAGTTTACTCATTTGAACGAATGTGTTGTGTTTCCAGCAATGAATTTTAAAATTTTATCGGTTCTATTTTACATGCATAACTTTCCAAGCTTAGTAATGTTTCATGCAGTACGAACTTCAGTATTGGTTTTCTTTCCTTTGTTTTTGTGGAAATAAATTTCTGACATTTTTTTTCTTTAAAAATATGTGAGGAAGAATTTTTCACTTGTTTGGAAGTAACATGAAAAAATGTTTTGGATAATATTCTTCTACCTATCGATCAGTATCAGATTGCGTGGATGAATTCAAAAGTAGTAGTCATTTTGTTAACTAAGGATTTTTTTTATATAAGTAAAGTTAACGAAGGAAAATTAACTAGAGCATATTCATTCTTTTCATTGATATATATTTGTTTCACTCCTTAATCACGTGTAGTCGCTGGAATGATTAGTTGTCTGGTTTAATGCAGTCCTCTAATAAAAACAATCAGCTCAGTGTTTCGCTTCATGGCTGATGGGTTTTTTGTTTGAATCAAAGTAGTTTGCTTATATAATAATAAAACCAGAGTTACAACCCGCAACTTATTCGTTTTCCAATAAGTTGTTATACAACTGAGTGTTTAGGGGATTCTTTTTTAGCATAAGCTCATCTTGGGGCCCTATAGCACAAACCACCCATTTGAGCATTTGTAGATAAGCACCAAATAGGTTCTTATCCTGATAAACCACAAAATATTCTCAATTCCCATGTCTACCCTCATTAATGGAAGGCTGACCCACTTGTTTGTTCACATGGAACAGTGTATTGTATAATATGGATTATATATAATATTATATACATATTTATATATATATATACACTGATAAAAAAATGTACATATATATAACATTTTACTCAAAATTTCAAAAATGTATTATTTTAAATATTAATTTGTTATAATACATTATATATATATATATATATACACATATACATACAAACTATTTACTAAATAAAGGTATAAAAAGGAATTGACACCCCATAATCACTTTTGAATAATTTTTACAAAACACCCAACTGCTTCTCCGCATAAGCACATCTATTTATCAGTATCGCTCCCTATCAGCACTTCTCCATAATCTAAAGCTTCTCCCAAATGGGCACATAATATCCTAGTGATTTATGTTTTGTAACTATATTCCAAAATGTGGTACACTATCATACCAAAACACTAGATTTGGTTTTCCTAATTTTTTTTTTAAAGTTTCTTCTCTCAGTTTTGTTCCTTACTAAAAGAAACATAAAAAATAATGAGTAGTAATCTAATAACTAAATTACCATATATATATATAAGGAATCCAATAACCAATTTAGTAAGAGTTATTTAGGAGAAACTTGAGGAATAGATCTTAGCACATCTAATACTGAACTTACCTAGGATACGATTGTTCTATGCTTTTACATGATTACTTCCAATAAAACAAATTTGAAAGAGAGAGTGAAAACCTTGGATTGTTGAATGATATTATGTTATATTAATCATCCATGGTTTAAAAGAAAATACTCATAGTCAGAGATACCTAAACACATTAAATTATGCAATCCACGTTCGAGGTGACATTTTAAAAAAATTATGCAGACTGGTTTCCAAAGTACTTATCCTCCTAAAGATTTTTTGATGTGTGTATCTACTTTGATACATCTCTCTCTCTCTCTCTCTCTCTATCTGTTTGTGTGTATGCGTGTGGACAAAAGTTGGTAGTTATTAGCATTTTCCCACATGCCACATGGAAATTGCTTTGAATCTGTTTGCTTTGCTGGGTACTTTTCTATGGAACTGTGCCTTACAGATGTAAGTACTTATAAAAATCCCTTGGCATTTCTTTTTCTGAACCTATGTGTGTGCGTGTGCATACTTTTTCGTGCGTTTTCCCTCCTTTTTTTTTTTTGGCCGGGGGGGGGGGGGGGGGGGGAAGGGTTATCTGGTGGATAAATCTGTTGGCATTTCTTTTCTTATTTTAAAAGACATAGTGGTATTACAATTAGTCAAATGCTTCATATTTGAACTCCATGACTTGCCTACTTCAATTTGGAAGATTGTCTGCTTGAAGCGTACAGAAGAATGTTTAGTTGGTTAAGCTGAAATTTAGAGGCAGGCAGTCATTCTCTGATGGATTCACGTTTATTTATTCTCCAAGCGGTGCTAAAGTCATTTTGTTCTTACTAACTAATTTTCTCATGATCATTTGTGCAGACCACGGTCGATCTATTTGCCTCCCAACCTGTCTCGTCTTCTGTAGTTACTTCACCAGTAGACTTTTTGGCAGCACCTGACCCAATTGTGCAACCAGAGCTTAAGTCATCAAAATCTGAATCGATGAATACTACTTCTGTAGATCCATTTGCCGCGGTTCCACTGAACAATTTTGATGGATCTGATCTTCTTGGTGCATTCACTTCTCATACTGATTCAGTATCTACAGAACCTACACAAAATCCTGATGGCAGCCATAACAACTTGAATGGGAAGTCGTCAGCTGAATCTAAACCCCCAAATAAGAAGGATACTTTCCAAGTGAAGTCTGGAATATGGGCAGATTCTCTAAGCCGCGGACTGATTGATCTTAATATATCTGCTCGTAAGTTGTTTTCTCCTGGCTACAAAAATTCCGTTCCGTTGAGGCATTTGTATTTTATTTAACACCATATTAATTAGATTATTTTGCTTTCATGAGTCTCATATCAGACAAAAATGCCACTTAAGATTTGTTTATGTCCAGAATATTACCTTCCAACTGTACTGACTGTGAGTTAAAAGTTAAAAACATGTTCAAATTTGTGATATAAAGTGGGGAGCAAGAGAGTTCAGCATGGAACCTGATGCACGGGAACAATTGCACCTCAAATCTTTCTGGTTCTCAAGGGCCCACTGGATGTGTCACATATTTAGTAACTTGGGAGTTGGGGCTCACCACAATATTAGACCCCATTAAACATCATCTATGTCAATTATCACATGGTTGGAGGAGTTTGGATGTTTGATTAGGAGACTTTCTTTTTCATTTTTCCTTGCATGATAAATGGTCTAACATCTTTTGATCCTGCTAATATTTTATAGTGTTGATTTTAGAGGCGACACTCATATTATCAAATTCCACCTAATTTCTCTGTCCCTTTGCGGAGTCTTGCAGACAATAAGTAGGTTTCTTTGCTGCTTCTGAGCGTTTGAAATCTGGCCTTTCAATAGTTTACCCTGGAAACATCTAAAACATTTGAAAGATGAAACTATAATTTCTTGTTACTCATATACTGATCCATCCACCAGGCATTACTCCTTTGACTGCTTCTGAATCCTTGTATTACTTGCGTGTAAAAGCTTCCCTGAGCTTTTTATCCTTCTCCTCCTAATGCATTGTTTATTTGTGCATTGCATCTGAGTGCAGTGCAATTATATATGGTTGCACGTGACTTAAAAAACACCAGTAATAGGTCTCCTTTTGTGGAATGCAAGAGTTTGGAATGCTATGGTTGTAAGATATGAGAAATCATATCTCTGCTATTTTTCAGTTTATTTGGATGGAGAGAAGTATGAGCCTCTTCAAGAGCTGTGAGTCTTCCCTGTGAAATGGTAGAGCATATGTTCTCATTTTTCCATTGATGTTTTGTGTAGAGTAATTTTCCAGATACATGCCTTAGATGTTCATAGAGCACAATTGTCCTTTATAACAGTGATATACTGGTGTTATCAGAAATGGATTGAATCAGCTGGTCATCAGACCAGTGAACTGGTCACCTGGTTACTTTAACAGCTTGTGGGACTTTATCCCAGGATGGTTTCATAGGCAAGACAGTCCTAAATTTTTGTTTGTTGCATATCTTCTGTAAATGCTCTACCCAAGTTTTGTATTTTACATGTTACAATTTCTTGGAGCCTCACCAGGAGGGTTGTGACCTAGGGGCAATTGAAGCTTTGGAGTTGGATAATCTGGGGGCATTTGGAAAAGGAATAACCTTTAATATATATATATATATATATATTTATATTTACATGGGGCTCTTATGTGTGTGTGTGTGTGTGAGAGAGAGAGAGAGAGAGAATCATGGTAGAAGATAAGATTATTTTTTTGCAATGAGGTTGAAGAGGATGGGGATTATTAGCGGGGCAACTCCTTGTCCTTGTGTACAAAATCCCCAACTTGAGCAGAAACTAACAGAGTTTTGCTTTCTTAAAAAAGTAGAGGTTTAGCTAAATTGCATGTTAGGAAGAATTTAAAGATGGTATAACAACAATTGACAAAAGTTTATTCTGGAATGGTCATTCCAAACACCTTTGTAGGATATTGCTGACTCCTTATTTTCTTCTGATTGCCTTGTAATTTGAATTCTGCTTGCAGCCAAGAAGGTATCCCTAGCAGACATTGGAATTGTGGGCGGGTTGACTGACGCATCAGATGAAAGGGAGAAGGGACCCCCGACTTCGTTGTACATGGGGAGAGCGATGGGTACAGGTTCTGGTCTTGGTAGATCCGGGTTTACATCAGCAACTGCAATGGGCGGAGATGACATGTTCTCAAACCTTAGCAACCAACAACAATTTGGTGGCTTCCAAAAATAATTTTGTTCTTCTTCCTATTTTAAAAATTTCTCTTGATATTCTTTCGTGTACTTGGCAAAAAAATTGATCTTCAAGCATGTTGGTGTGTTTATACATAAGTTGGAACATATTAGTGGTGTTTATATACAAGTTAGAAGAACAATATGAATAATCTGATAATGTGGTAGTTGCTGGTGGGAGCATTTGGGAGACTTCTTAATATGTATCTAAATGATTGCCAATTAAGCCCTTCAGAGTTATTGGAAGAGGACCTTTGATATGATCATTTAAATGTTGGGAGTTCAACAACAGAGGTGTTTGAGTGGTAGCAATCAAATAAAAAACGTATCATATTTAAAAATACTAGATTTTAGTTCTTCCTCTGAACTTCAGCATGAACATTGGTTTACATGATTGGTGAACTGCATTATTTTAGATGGTTCTATGTTTTCACGTGAAAAGTACACATTTTTTTCCCTCATGCATGTATAATCAGCTCTTCATAGAATAGATCTATCAGGAAAACCTACTTTCTCTTTTCCTTCAACAGTGGCAGGAAGTGGAAAACTTCTTCCGTGTTCTCTATCTCAAGATGGATACTAATATGTATGATATTGATTGTTAATAAAAATTGATCCATATAAATTAAATTGTAGAATTGATTACTTATACTATAATAAGTCACATGTATATGTATAAAATAATAAGTTTTCAATGATTTTATAGTCAAATAATAAGTCACATGTATATGTATAAAATACTATTGCAGACGTAGTTTTCAATCTGATTGTTGAAACTATAATCTTAAGGAATCACGAAAAATAATTGTTTTAATATAAGAAAAATGACAAGTTTGAAAATCATTACGTATTTGGCACCGAAAATGATTTGGAATTCAAGAACAAATGAGAGGAACATAATGAAAATTTTGGAAGAAATTAATATTAAATTATTTTCTAACATTTTCCTTCTTTATCATTTTCAAACAAAGTGTGAAGATTATAGTATATTTTTCTTTCGTATCCTTTTTTTCATAATTCATGCTTTATTCTTTTTATTTTTTATTTTTCAATTTATTCAAACAGACTATTATTGTTACGTTGGACAGGCCGCATTATGTTTTGGCCAAGGTAGCATTTGGCTAAGATTATTGAATTAATTTTTTATTATTGAAATAAGTAAATAAAACTTAAATATTTTTTTTCTTTTGTCTATAATCATGTTTGATTGTCATATAATATAAAAATAATTTTTTGGCACTTAATCATTTGGTTACACCGTGTAAAAATCTATGTTTTTATAATGCAAATATTATGATCTTTTGCCTATTATAAAATAAAAAAAGGAAAATTAATTACAAAATTATATGAAGAAATTCATTCATAACACATTTATTATTGTTAATTATAATCCAAACATAGGGAATTTTTTTTAAAAGTCATTTAAAAACATTTGTTTATAGTCAAGTCTCTTATAATCAATAAATTTGAGAAATAAAAAATTTATTAATTATTAAAATTATTAATTATAAAATTTTCTTATATTTTTATTAATAAAAAATTATGTCATATATGTATATAATTTTGACACAAAAAAAAAAAAACTTCATATTAAACTTTTTAAGACCATTTCGATATTTCATATGAAAATATATATAATGTTCAATTTAAGATATACATAAATTCATAATATTCTTTTCATTTTTTTTTTGTTTTTGTTTTTGTGTTTATATATATCATAATTTTTTTTTACTTACAATGCATTTAATTCTAATTTAAATAAAATTTATAAATATAATTATCATAACATATTATAAATAATATATATATATAAAAGTACGTATATAATTATTTTATCTCATTTGTAATTAATATTATAATTTATTTTTAAATAAATATTAATTATTAACTTATTCAAATATTAATAATTTTAATTCTATAACGAATTCCAACAACTTTTTTATCACGTGAACGTTCGTGCGACGTGGAGGATAATTACCAATATGCCTCTCGTAAATTTATTTGTCTCTTGAAGGAAGAGTAGTGTTAACACTGTAGGCGGAGGACCTAATGGAGCTCTAGAAATTTTGACAAATCCCAAAATATTTGCAGAGACGAAAGAGAGGAGTGGCATCACACATAAGGCTTCGTTTTCACACTGATAAAATGGTGAACTACATGTTGATGATCACCGCAGAGCTCGAAAATCTCACCAATCTTCAACCCCAGGGCGGCTCTGATGATCCAAACTACACCTACTACTTCAAGGTTTGCTTCATCGCCAATATTTACATTTAATATATATATATATATAATATGTTCGTGTGATTTACATTTTCAATACTCTTGTTCGTCAATCCATTTCTTCTTTGAACTCGGATCCATATGATTATTATCATTTTTTTAACAAAGTCGCGCGTATATGTGTACATCCTTTAGGGTTTGTGAGTCTGTCTTAGTTTATAATAGTTGAATCAACCGTGTTCTTCAATTTTTGCCTCATCCAGATCTAATGTGGGAGATAACTATTAGTTTTGTTTTTGATTTTTTTTTTTTTTGTTTCGTTTTTGGAATCTTATGTGTTCTCTAATGTTTCTGAATTTGTGTTAGTTCATTATAATTGAACTTCACTCCTTTTCAGATTTTACTTAAAATGTCTAGGTTTATTATTCTTCTAATGTTAGGATTTAGGGTTTTTTATTTTGTCTTATTTCATGTTATTTAAATATTTAAATCTACTCTTGGTCTTTTATCTATTTTTCATTTCACTTTAACTCAATTGATGAGTATTTTTTTTTAAAACCAAAATCTACTAAATGTTTGTTGCAATTTTTATACAGATACATAGGTTTCATCTTAGTTAAGTTCACCATATTCTGTACTCTATCCCTTCATTCAGTTCAATTGTGTATGATTCTTAAGTTTTTTATTAAATTCCACATGTGCTTGTTAGTGTTTCTAATTTTTTCTTCGTTCATGTTAGTTGAGTCTCCTGACAAAGAATGTAGGTGATTGATGTTGTTTTGGTCAAAACCTATGTAGTTGGTGTGATGTATATATAGGTATGTATTCATATTTATTTGGTTTGTGTAGATGAAATGTGGGAATTGTGGAGAAGTGACCCAGAAAGAAACATGTGTGAGCTTGAATGAAACAGTGCCTCTGCCATTCAACAAGGTTACTACTAATCTTGTTCAGAAGGTGAAATCTCTTCACCCTCCCCTCTATTCATACATACATACATACATGTCTGCTTTGTAAATGCTTTCATGTTTGGTTTAATTTTATAATTTTCTTTTTGGATTTGGGATTTGCTTTAACAGTTTGCAATAGATCTATGTGATTACACTCTCTCTTTGTCAGTTTGTGTGTTTGTGCGCACGTGTGTGTTTGCATTTGTAGTCGTGCACATTTCCTGTCATGCATACCAATATATATATATATATATATATGTTTATAAATTAATTTTATGATATTCTTGATGAGTCATTGATTTGTTCTGAGGAAAGGCCACCAATAGATGACATTTACATCCATTGGATTAAGTTTGCTGATTTCTTGTTGCCTTTTGTTCTCTTTTCAGTGTAAGTTTTGTGGTAGGGAGGGGACTGTGACTATGATATCTGGCAAAGGCCGTCCTCTGACCCAGGAAATTAGTCAAGCAGGGAAGTATGCCCCCTTGATGTTATTCGAGTGCAGGGGTTATGAGCCTGTTGATTTTTCATTTGGCAATGGTTGGAAAGTTCAATCTGTGAGTCTCTACTCTTCATGTTTTGCCAGTTATTGCCAGATATTGTACATGTAGCATTATCAACAATTTTTTCAGAGTTTTAGATGTACTTAAGCCTCTTTGGACCTTTGAACTGAATAACTACACTACTATGAACATATAATAGGATATATTATTGTTGTCATTCACAGTAAAGAGCATTTTCCATTTTTGAATTTTCATCCTCAAATATAATGAGGAATCTAGCATACTCCGGTTTGATGATTGATGGTTAGTCCAATAATAATGCTTTGTCAATCTAGCATACACCAATTTGACCATTGGTAGTTAGTCCAAGAATAATGCATTTACTATTATAAATTGTTAAAAAAACTCCCTATGTAAAATATTGTATTTGAACTTGTATTATTGGGTTTGAGTTTGTTTTGTGCAATTATTACGTAGCAGCACCCTGCTTGAATTTCCCAACTTCCAATGAAAACCCTTCTTTTTAGAAATTAGGAGACGGGCTATAACCCTCTTCCCATTTATTACTTTTTACGAGTGACTAAAGTTTATTCAAAAGTAAGAAATTATCTCCTAGATTGTCAATAACAACAAACATCAACTAAAAAGGTAAAAATTATTAAAGCATATTAAATATTGAACAAACTTTTGAGTGTTATTTAAATAAAAGAATGCATCGGTACATTTATTATCAGGTCTTTTTTTAATCTTTTACTCATTGATATATAGCTTCTGATATGTGTGCCTTATTTGTTTGTGGGAGCAACATCTATTTATACCAATGACTGAGATTTTGATTGCAAATGTCCCAGTTTGATTAGGAACATGTATAAAATGTGGCAGATATGGCAGTGAGATTTTGATTGTATATGAACACACTTGTTGCACTCTTTTGTAGGCTTATATTTCAGCAACATACAAAAATGCAAGTTTTATTAATCTTCATATGCTGGTCTCATGTTTCATTGCATAAACCCCTTCCCGCTCCACCCACAATCCCCACACATGAATTAAAAAATGGAAAATCTAAATTTTGTTAGAAAAGTTGGTGACCCTAAAAGATGTGTGCCCAAGTTCCATCCAATCATCAAAGGTGGTCATTGAAATGTATGTTGTCTAGAAAAAATAATAATAAAAGGTTGGCTTCTAAAAACTTGTGCTATTGCCTGGAAAAGAAATGAGGTATTGGAAAATTATTTATTATTTATTTGTTTTTGCATAAGTGAAGCTAGTGTAATTAAAGGCGAAAGGTGCCCTTAAAGTACTAAGGTGCGAAAAGCGAGATGGTAAAAAAGCGTTAGCATGAATGAAGGTTTAAACTTATAAAAATAATTAAATGATATATTAGACATTAAAGGTTCATTTATTTTAAGTTAAACAATGTGTTATGTAATAATTCTCATGTACCATTTAACAGTTTAATCTAAAGGATGGCACGTTTTATTTAGATTTTAAGTAATGAAACCATATTAAGCTTTTTCTTCCCTTTCGGTTACTTTTATATTGGGCAAATATTGTTCGGGCAAAAATACCCTTAGTGCTAAAAGAATTAGACAAGATACATGAGGATATTTAAGTAAAAGAAATTTAAGTTAATGAGGGTCTTTTCTCAACGCCTTTCACCTTGGTCGAGGTGCTGGCTCATTAAAGTCGCCTTCCTTGCCTAGAGTGTGTTGAGGCATAATACTTCATCCTCGCCTTATTGCCATGGCAAGCGTTTGGTCGCCTTTGACAACACTAAGTGAGTTGCCTAGTTTCCTGATCATCTGTTAATTGAAATAGGTTCATCCCATCCATCGGTGGATGCAAGTCAATTTTTAGATGTTATCATGTTTTAGCAATTAACCTTAAGTATTTTCTGAGACCCGTTTGCTCTTTTGTTTATTTTACCGCTGCATCATTGTACTTCATGCTAATCTATGCTTTCTCCTACTTTATCTAGTCAGTCATAATTACCTTTACCTATTCAAATACTAATTTTTTAGTATCATCACGAATCACTGAGTGAATAGTTGAAAATTAAGTTGAAGCTGACCAAATGAAGTGTGCCCACCCACATACAAGTTCGTTGCACTTTGCATTTACGTGAAACAACCTATTGTAGATCAGAGGTTAGAAACCTATTTGGGTGAACTGTGAAAGCGTATTTATGTCTGAATGACCGTGCATGTTTAGGTCACTAATAAGAGTTGAAACCCCTTTCCACCTCAATCTTCTGGATGTTTTTTGCTTGCATCCCACATAATAAAAATCTGCAAAATATATGTCCTATATTGTTTGTGGAAATTCTTTTGAAACTTCTGAAAGTAATGTTAGTGGGATTTTACTGTTCTATCGAGCATTGTAGCTTATGTAACACTCATTTGTGTAGCTTGAAGGGACTGCATTTGATGGCATTGACTTGTCAGGAGGGGAATTTGTTGAATATGATGAGAAGGGAGAGTGCCCGGTCATGATATCCAATCTTCGTGCTACTTTTGATGTGGTGAAGTAGGTAGTTCTATCCCAGGTGCATTTCTACTGGTATATAAAAGGAACAACGGGTACAGACCATCTTTTTACAGTGTGTAGAATAACATGACTGCATTATGTGGTGGATGGGAAATCTGTGGCTTGATGCATGATCAATTGAAAGTATATTTCATGGATTTGTTAGTAACAGCTTTAAACAGACTAATGAAATGGATTTCATGGATTATGATTTTGAGCAAATTTTGATATTTACCATTCACTAGCTGAATTATGGAATGCATCCAGGTGATGTAGATTGGTGCTGAAATTGATGTAGACCTCTTAGTGGGTGTTTGGGGGTAGCTTCTCCAAACCCGCACAGGCATATTTGCAGAGCTGCTTTCTGGCAAACTCACTTGTGTGTGTTTTGAAAAGCAAAACCAGCATAATAAAAGTAGTTTTAAAAGCTTGGCAAACGGCGAAGCAAGTTTCCTGGATCAGCTATTGCAAATATAAATACAATGGGCCTTTAGTCTACATACAGAATATTTAAAAAGTCTTGGTTACCATGAAAGAATAATCCTGTTCACATGAGGGATACCTGCGTAAATTATTGCCCCGATTCTTCGGTGAAGCTTTTTTGTGTGTCAAAGATGTGTCCATGCATCAACTCTCTTTCTTGAAATGTTGATTTATTTGTTGGAAAATGAACTAAATTTTAGCGGCATGTTGTCACTATTAATTGAATTTGTAGCACGTCCTTCATTTCTGTTAATGTGTCTTCTTCGGTGCACAAGTGAAAAATGGAAAATCGAATTCATTTCATCATTGAGCTTGACTAAAGACTAATGATTATTCCTTTTTTTCTTCTCAAAGGGCATGATTCAGGCATGAATTTCATGCTTTGATGTGAGAAATGAAATTTATTTAATTTGAAGTTTGAAGTCGAAATGCTATTTGTGTTGTGAATTAGGCATTTGATAACAGAGAATAAATATCAAGCGATGGGGAACTGCCTTCTGTAAAATTGGATAAAGATATAAAAGAACTCCAACTCCTTCCATTTTGCCAAAAAAATGGTTGCTGTTGAGATTCATATATTTTATAATACATTTTTCGTAATAATATGCTTAAAAAGTGTTGTAATTCAGCATTATTATTTTTAAACAAAGGGCAACATGTTCATTAATAAATGTGACGGTAATTGCAGAAAAATGTTGTGATTTCGATTGCAATGGCAGGGACATATTGGCACACGAAAACAAATCAGCTGGCCTTTGTTGATGTTGCTGTTAGAAATCTATATGATTTGTAAGCCAACATGGCAAACAGAGTTTGGGTGTCGGTGAATCCATTTTAAAATTAATGAAGGGTCATGTTACGATAAATTTGAGTTCGGATAATATGCTCGAATTATTAAATGATTTTGAGATTGAGTTTTTATTTATCTCAATTATTTTTATCTCTACTTAAATCATTCAAAGATTAACATAGCATGTTTTACATGAGTTCGAATTTATATTGGCAATACCCATGACTAAATATGTGCCAACTCTTGGCTTTACACCAAACTATGAATATTTACACCTTGTCGAGGTTGGGTTACCTAATTCAGTTAGTTGAAACATTAAGTTCAAATATTTTCTTATTATATATATATATATCATAATAATATCCACTTGAACCTTATATATATTTAAAGACGTATCTAACTAAAATGGATAATAATGTTATAGATGACTTTCAAAAATTGACTTGATAAAATGAAGAAATAATTAGTAGTATTTTCCTTGTATGGACTTTGTGAAAGAGTGAGTTTGTGATCTTTTATTTTTTTTTGTTACAAGTTCAACCATTTTTTCAGTTTTTAAGTTCAGGTTCATCTTGATGAGGTGTCATGTTTATCTCTTTTTATAAATGACAATAATACTTCACAATACTTTTTGAGTTCGATGTTCTCGTTCATCAGCCCATGCATAAAGTTACCATAATTAACCCGATGCAAAACATAATTAAACAAATGCTTGGGGATTCTTCACTGTGATGTGATACATTGTCTGGCTATTTTGTGTTTACCGCTATAATATGTAAGTTATGGTAGTTGAAATCAATCTTAAATACACATCATCCAATCCGGTGGGCAAAATAAAAATAGTAAAATTTTATTTATTACTTACTTGCTTGGATAATAAAATTTCACTATTGTTGATCATATTTATATATACACAACTAATGTTTTAAAACTCAGACCGAATCGGCTGATTCAACCGGTTGAACCGTCAATCGGTTCATAAAACGGTCCGGTTTAACCCATAAAACCGCTTATAGTTCAAAACCATTCTAAAAATACAAAATCATTAAAATGGCTGGTCGGACCGTTGAAACGGGTGACCCGGTACTGGGTCATCGGTTCACACCGGTTCTTGTCTACTATACTATTTTCATTTTTTGCTTGAAGTTTCAACTTTTAAGGTATGTCTACTATACTTTTTTCATTTTTTTCTTGAAGTTTTACAAATTAAGAAAATTCATATTTTGTAAATTTTTTTTATATAATTTTTAGTAATTTTTGTATAATTTTTTAAATTTAAAATATCAATAATATGTATTATTGAATTTATTAATTACATAATTATGACATCACGGTTTAATTCCGGTTGACCCGATGGTTGAACAGATAACCCATAACCCAGATTTTTTTTAGTTCAATGAACGGGCTGAATTTGAAAACATTGTACACAACAAATTTATTCTTTTACACGAATTATGTATTTGAAATTTACGAGGTGCAACTGTTGATCTTCATCTAAAATAAAATTAAAAATTAAAAAATATAATAGTGAAATTGTAACAGTTAAATTTAATTATTTTTCTGAATTGCAATTTTATTATTTCAGAGAATATTTTTTTTCAAATTTTTATATGCAATATAGGTATTAATTTTTAAAATCTATATATATATATATATAAATTTTGTTAAAAATAGATTTATAATATGTAAGTTATTTAAATTTAAATTTTTTTTAAAGACTTTCTTAAATTTTGAAGGTTGTTATGGTGATGAAAATTTTATTTACTAAATAATATTTTAATTACATAAATATTAAAAAAAAATTAAAATTAAAAATAATGAACTTGTCTTAATTAACAATATATATTTGTAAACTTATGAAAAAAAAATTTAAAATAAAAATAGAGATTTTTCAAACTAAAACAACTCGCCAAAATGAGTAGGATTCCTACGATGGCACCTCCCTTTTATCTACTTCTGTGTGATGTCAAAAACATTCTTAAAAAACCAGGGATTCCCAAGATTTTCTCCCGCCTCCCTTCCCGGATTCCCCACCCCATTTTCATTTCTCTCTCTCTCTCTCTCTCTCTCTCTCTCTCTCTCTCTCTCTCTCTCTCTCTCTCTCTCTATATATATATATATATATATATATACACATTTTTTTTTTATCCCATACCCCGCATAGCCTTCCTCACTTTTGAGTATTGACTATCATCTTTGTGACTGACTAGTCCTCGTCTGGATAACACATTCTGGCGCAATTCAAGCACCAAAAACCGAAGTTAGGGCCGAGCCATCTATTTAGTTCTCATCAATTCATGGTATGTTAACAACCCCATCCTCTTAATTATACTCTTATATCACTCACTAATTTGTGTGATCCCAAAACCTTCCGATCCTGCATTTGGATTCCTGTTAATTGCTCTTTTAACTTCCTACCCATGTGCTAAAATCTCAACTTTTATCACAGTATGGGTTACAAAATTGTTGCTTTATAGTCTGTTTCAACAGTAGAGTTGGAAATCAAAAAACCAAAAAAAAAAAACAGTGGAGTTGGTGCACCTTAGATCCCCAATAACTTCTGATTCTAAAACTTAGACCTGCTTCAGTGTTTGTGCTCTAAGATGCAATTTAGGACACTGGGTTTGCTATCCGTGAGAGAGAAATCAATAATTTTGGAAATCCTCAGATTCCGAAGTGTTCTGATTGTGAAAGGGGTTTTACTGGATTTGAACTAGCAGAGAACAATATACCCAGAAGGTAAATTCAATATAGTTTTGATATAGAGATTCAATATAGGGTAGTGCCAATGGAGGAAGGCAAGGACTCTACTGCTACAAGTAGAACAAATCAATATAGGGTTTTACCGCAGAGGCTGCTTCAGTTACTTGTGCTCTTCCTGATCTTCTGCACCGCCTTCTTAGTGATTAGCATCTACATGATTCGGTATTTTGGAGTTCATAGTGTAGTGACCGCAACACAGCCCAGTTTCCAGCCGTGCATTGAAGAGCCAACTAGTTTAGAGCATTGGATCCGACCTCAGGCCAATTTGCTCCACACAATGACTGACAAAGAGCTCTTATGGAGGGCATCTTTCAGCCCTCGAATAAAGAAATATCCGTTCACCAGAGTTACAAAGATTGCATTCATGTTCTTGACCAAGGGGCCATTGCCACTGGCACCGCTTTGGGAGAGGTTTTTCAAGGGGCACAAGGGGCTCTACTCGATCTATATTCATTCACTGCCATCATACCAAGCCAATTTCTCATCGTCATCTGTTTTCTACAGGAGACAAATACCAAGTCAGGTATTAAATCCATCAATGTTATATTTTCCTTCTATGTAGTTGCAGGTTCTATATAATACTCTGTATCTGCAAAGCAAATTTCTGCAAGCTGGTTGTAATTTCCATTTTTGTCCTTGATTCTCTATTCCTGATATTTAGTTTTTTTGTGCATTCAATACCAATGAGTTATCTTATCAGAAAATTTTAAAAGTACCATTTTTTTTAATCTGTGTCTCACAGGGAAGTGATAGATAAAATCCTTTTTCTTGTCCCTTGCATGTCGAGCCATATCATAGAGGATTTGTTACCTCTAAAAAAATTTGTTAGGTACTTCCATTGATCAGTGATCCTTTGTGTGTGTGTGTGTGTGTGTGTGGGAGGGGGGTTGGAAGTTTTTAATTTTGACCTTTGGGGGTAGAAAATCATGCCCAGTGAAGCATGGTCTGTTCTTAATCAACAACTGCATGTTGCATAAAATTGCTTCTGATAGGAGGATATGTTTTCCTTTACATATATGATATATGGATATCCTTGTTTGGTTTGCACTTGGCTAACTTGTATCATGTTATTCACCTTGCCTTAACTAAGTCACTGATGAAATCGGCTACTTGTTTAGAACTTCCTTAGCAAGAATTTTTTTTGTCTAATTTATCTTGATGAAAAATGATCTTCTTTTGCCAGGTTGCTACATGATTACAATTATATTGCAACATTCATTACTTATCAAAAAATATTACAACATTCCTTAGAAGCTGAATAAGAAATTGTTTTTAGGGGGTTTTACTATGTAGTTTTGGCAGCTGTTCTGTTTTATAAATCTAGCTGACATATTATCTGATCTTGATCCATTTACCGTTACAGAGAAAGGGTGGATTCTTGTCCGATGGTTTATAACCCAGGTTGGCTATCTAGCTTTTGACACCTGGAGCAAAAATAACCCTTAACAATACCTTCATCTCTAGCTGTTAGGTCAAATGCACAAGTTATTTTATTTCTTATTCAATCATTACAGCATTATATCAGGCCATATCTTCTCTACATATTTTTTTCCTCATGACCTCATCTGTATGTTCCTTTTGGCCTTCCTTTTGTTGCATTTAACTGGTGATACCTTTAGTTTCCAATGAAAGCATTCTTTTACTATTCCTTTTTTTTCTTGTTTTGTATGCATCCACATCAACATCCTCTTCTGAAATCCATTCATTCTATGGACATGTATCATAGCAGCCCAACATTTTTATGCAATAAAGCATGACTCACCTTTTAGCTTGTATAATTTGTTGACCCAAGATATTGTGAACAATCCATTTTTCTATCTACTTGCCATTAATTTTCACAATCTTTGTATGGAAAAGTATGTGCTCCGGTTATGATTAATAAAGCACCTGAAGGCTTAATGGCTCACTCCTGTTTTCACCAGGTATAGAACTCTCAAATTGCAGTAAAAACCCATGGAGAGCCTTCAAAATTCACGACATCTCTCTTGGAAATTAAGTTTACAAAGAAAGTAATTATATGGTTTCCAAATCCAAGTAGAAAAACTATGTTTACGACCGTCGTTCGATTGCTGCTCAGGATCTGTGGTTCAAACGCCTGAAACCAAAATCGAACAGTGAACTTTGTTTTATTTAAAAACCAAATATATTTATCCCGACTGTTGTTCAAAACACAACTCAATATCTGTGGTTCGGATGCCTACCAAACCTACATCTAACAATGACCTTTGTTTTACTTAAAAACCAAATATAAGTGTCCTGTTCGAACAACCATCAAACCAACATTGAATGGTGCACACTAAAGTGAGGCTTTTGTAAAACTATTGAGCTCATTTGAACTTCTATCAAACGGGGATCGATTGAAGCTCTCTGGATTTCAAATTTTCAAAACACATAAGCCAGATTAGGATGCCCATTCAATGAGGATCAAATGGAGCTTATTGGAACTCACTCAAAGGCATGAAAGGGCCTTGTTTGAACACCTTAGAGGCTCGTATGAACGGGTCTATAGACTTTGCCCAGTAATGAAGTTTGAAACAGATTAAGTCCAAAAACCAAAGGGACAAATGTACACATCTTTTGTAAACCCTTTTGAAAAACTTTTTTTTTTTTGTGTTTTAATTCCAATGGTTTACTACGTCTCTAAGTGACTTATCTTACCGAAGTGTGTAGAACCAAAGCTTGTGTCGATACTCTTCATTCTCTTCCTCAGTCTTCAAATACTTTGGCTTTCAACATGCTCGACTTGAAGTTTGACAATGACCTAGACACTCTACAATCTTGTGTTTGGCTAATGTGAATATGCCAACACTTACAAATCCTAAGTTTTAACTCTAGACTTCAAATGATTTATAATACATGTTGCAACACTTTCCAATGGAAATGACTCCTTGATTTCTCACATACGAGAATATGTGTATTCAAGAACCAGAAAATAATAAACATAAATCCCGTTTCACATGAGTATTTTTGGGTTGGATGGTCAACATTTACTTGGTTGCCAACTTCTCATGTCAAACAGGAGGCAGTTTTATATCCATTAGATATGCATATGATACCACTTCAAAGAATCCCTGTAGGTAACTTTAATTGCAGTGATTTGTTGTTGCATGATTGACTAAAACTGTTAGATATAGGCAATGACCTTGGTTTGATGAAGGTGATTTGGTGTACCAAAGCTCCAACAAATGTGGATTTTTTCTCCTAGGTAGTCGCTTGGGGAGCCGTTTTGACAATGGATAATTTACGAAAAATGGGTTTTAGAATGGAAAATCGGCGTTATATGTGTCAAAAGGAGGAAGAAACCATTAATCATTTATTTCTTCATTGCATGGTTGCAAGGGATTTTTGGTGTCTTCTTTTCTTGTTGTTCTTGGACGATACCTTGGTCAATGTTAAAACTCTTGAAATGGGGGAGAGGGTCTCGTGTAAAGAGTAATGTTCGGAAAGTTTGAGATATAGTGTCTCTTTATCTTTTTTGGTTCTAGCACTATAGGATTTTTGAATGAGATAAAATAACCCATGTAGATTAAAGATAGATTTTTAAGAACTTTAAACATTTGGATAATAAAATCTTGCTTGTCTTGTATTTGATTATTTTGTAGAGTTTTGTGGTAATGAGGTTTCCCTTGTCAGGCAGTATTTGATGCAAATATTACTTATAAAAAAATACTTGTCAAAAAAATTGTTTCCAATTATATGATATGTGACATCTATCTCATATATATGAATGCAATGTAACAAAATTTGTTCAATGTGTTGAACACCCCGCTTCTTGTTATGTGGATGTTTGGAATAACATGGAACTTTTTCTTTCCTTTTTATTTTGGTTACTTTTGTATGGTTGGAACTTGGGAAGTTTAAGCATACTGGATTTGATGACAGCTTTCACAGATGAACATTTCTAGACTCTTTCTCATAGAAATTTAGCTCTTGCTGACTTAATATTAATGTATGGAAGCAAAGTGGAATAACTTGATTAATCGAAATGACACCACCTGATTTGCGATCTCTAACATTGTCCTATGAATCTAATATAAGTGAATATGAAGAACTAATGCATAAAAAATAAAGAAAACTATCAGCATTCTTAGGAAGTGGGTTCCTTTAATTCTACAATTTTTGGCTTTGATCGTGTGGGTAAAGATGCGCGAGAAAAAGAAAGGGGGTTGGGGGACTTTGGAAAGACTTCTGAAAGGAATTTATTTGTGTTCACGATTGTACTATGTTTTCAAATTTGTGGTTTCAACATTGGGTGGAAGAAAAATGGAAGGTTAAGTTTCTGGAGTGGATAAAAATAGGAATGAACATTCGATTCTTCTGTGGCTTTTCTAAATGATCTTGGCTTAATGCAAAGGGTTGAATAGAGGTTTAGTGTTCTTTTGTTTCTTTGTTTTGTGTACATCCTTCATGTATATGGGTTCATCCCCTTTTGGGTGATTTTGAATAAAATTCATTACTTATAAAGAAAAAAAGAATGAACATATTCATAAAATGGTGAAGATAGCTCCTATTAGAGATAAAATGAGAGAAAATCGTCCAATGGCCATGTACAACGAAAACTTATAACTGATTCGGTAAAAGAGAGAGACATGATAACATAAGGAAAGACATGGTAACTTGTGAAATAATTGAATTATAGACCTATAAGAAGTAGAATAGCAAAATTGGATTCATGAAGTGGATCCCACATAGTTGGAATAAAGGCTTAGTCGAGTTTAGTACTTTTTGAAGATTGAGTTTCTAGAGTGGATCATTTTGATGTGTTAGAAGGCAAATGTAGAAGCATGTATGGTGTTACTCTTTATTCTTTTTTTTTTCTTTTTTGGGTTGGGCTGTTTTGGTTGGGTTGGGGTGTGTGGGTGAGCTGGTATTTATCATTGTTGAAATGCCCTTTGATAAGAAAGGATATTTTATGCTCTTTGTCAATAAGGATTCTTAAATGCATGTGATGCATTTATGTAGGAAAGTAGTGGTTAGTGTTCAAGCAAGGAAGTTGTGAATGTCCATAAGGGAATTGTGAAGGAGGTCTTTTAGGACAACGTTTGGTGTGGCGTGTGGGAAGGTCCACTGAAGTTGACGTCCAGAGCTTTACCTTCTAGTTGTTGATAAGGATGTGCGTACAACAGATTAACTTCAATACACCAAAAGTGATTAGCATTGAAATTCTATGCTTGGTAGGAGATTGTGGGAGCAGGCATTTGAAGTGGCCTTATTCTTGGAGACCTTTTGTTCAGCATGTTAAAAGGTATGAAGAGGATATAATGAGTTGGAGATGAAGCCAAAATGGAAAATTCTCAGTGAGGTCTTATATTTAAATCTTGGAGGACGGGTTTGTGTTCTTTTCTAGTTGGGCTTGATTCGGGGGTTGGCACCATTCAGGGTGGATCTTTCTGTGTGAATACTGGTTGAGATAAGATACTGAAGAAAATCAGGTCATTCCAACAGGTGTTTCATGTGCATGGTGTATGCATAGCGAATGTATCACATGTTGATGCTGAGATGGGTATGATAGTATATTTGGTTTTGTTCATTAAGTTGAATGACCATAAGAGTGTTATTTCTGAAATTGATTTCTATTGCATTTGGAAGGAGCATAAAAGGATATTTGAAGCTGTCGAATCTTTTATCAACCTGAAATGAGATAGTTTCCTAGCAATTACTGATGTAGTTGTTTGATGTTGGATCATTCGTCAAAAAATAATATTGTTGAGAAAGTGTTGAGTAGTTATGGTTTCTTGAGTTATTAAATAAGTCAAATTGGGATGATGTCCTTATTAACTACATAATTAGAAATTTTGAAATTATAATTTTTCATTTCCAATTTCAAGATATTTGAAATTACAACTTGAAAGGCTTGTCATGGTTTGTTAGTAATGAGATAGAATTCTAGATTGTGCTTTAGGATGATGCTGGTGTAGTTTTATAGAAAAGCTACCAAGTCAAATTTTTTAAAAATGAAAAAACTTGTTTAATATAAGTCACATTTGCATATTGGATTATGTTACAAAATTGCATTATTTATTTCCATTTCCCTTTCTTCTGGTTTATTGACACATATGGGTAGCAAAAGCTATTTGCTTTCTGGACCCAATTGAACCTAGATTTCAAACAAAATATTTGGTTGAAACCCTCTTTTCCCCTAGCCACACAAAACTGTTCAGCGAAGAGGATTCTAAACATTTAATCTGAATAATCAGTTGTGTTGGGCAATTTGTACCGATGTAATGACACACAGATGCTGATGCCCTTGTTAGATACCTTTTGAATAAATAAATGCAGTTGTGACTTTGAGTGAACACAAACCATGATGAGTGGATTAAAAAAAAAAAATCAATAGTTGGGATAAGGCTGAGATTGGTTGACTTTGAATTTATGCTTCGAGCTCATGGTCTAAGAGCAAAGGTTTTCTAGTATATTGTGCTGTCTATGAAGCATGGACACTCTATTTTGGCTCACGTGTCCTTGTCGGACACGTGTCGGACACCGACACTCTCGGACACTTCTCGGACACGTGTCCAAATACTTGAATCATGAAGGTTGATGATAAAAAAAAGAAGTTCTTTATTTTTTATTTAATGACGTTGTTATTTTAATATCTTAATAATATTTTTTAAATTTGTGTGTTTTATGTCAATTTTAATTAAAATAACATTAGGTTTTTATTATATGATCATATAAAAATATAAAAAATTTATATATATTCAACGTGTCCCTAACGTGTCCGTGTCCTACTTTTTTGAGAAATAATGTGTCTACGTGTCCGTATCGTATCCGTGTCCCGTGTCCGTATCCATGCTTCTTAGTGTGCTGTTAAGGAACAGTGGAGAGAGTGAAACTCATACTCAAAGTGAAAAGGAAATGTCACTGTTTGTGATAGTCAAGGACTCACGATGCAAGTGGACTTTTGAGCAGTGGTGTTGGTAACTTCTATCTTTTGTTCTGTTGATTAATTTTGTAACTGGAAGAATAACAATTTTCAGATCAGTGTTGGTAGGAGGCTAGGCCTGTCTATCTGGTTTGGACCATTCTTTCTTAGTATCGTGTTGAGTCAGCAATGTGTTTATAAGAGATAGAAAGATGGGCATGCATAATAGTAATGCCTTTTAAATTTCTTCCACTGTTATAGGGTGGTTGTTCTGTCTGAAAATTTGAATTTCTATGATTATTATATACTATGTTTTGATTTTGATTCATTTCTTTTGTTATTTCAATATATTTCTTACGCTTTCTTGTCCAGTATTGCGATGAATATTGATGATTTCTGTGTTTCTCTTCCTGTGCAGATCGCAGAATGGGGAAAGACGAGTATGTGTGATGCGGAGAGAAGACTTCTTGCTAATGCATTGCTCGATGTCTCCAATGAATGGTTCGTGCTCCTTTCTGAATCATGCATTCCACTCTACAATTTCGGTGTCATCTACCACTACATATTGAAATCCAAATATAGCTTCATTGGTGCATTTGACGACCCTGGGCCATATGGGAGAGGACGCTATAACAAGTACATGGCACCAGAGGTAAACATTACCCAGTGGCGTAAAGGATCACAATGGTTTGAAATTAACCGAAGGCTTGCAATTTACATAGTGGAAGATACCACATTCTACCCAAAGTTTGCCGAGTTATGTAAACCAGCATGTTACGTGGATGAGCATTATTTCCCCACCATGCTGACAATTCAAGCGGCAAAACTCTTAGCAAATAGAAGCATCACCTGGGTGGACTGGTCGAGAGGTGGGCCTCACCCTGCTACCTTTGGAAGAACAGATATCACAGAGGAGTTCCTGAAGAGAATTCTTGGAGGTCACAGCTGCATCTATAATGACCGGCCTTCGTCGATTTGTTTTCTTTTTGCGAGAAAATTTGCTCCAAGTGCCTTAGAGCCTCTACTGATGTTAGCACAGGATTTTTTGGGTTTTTGACAAATGAAATCCGAGCAATATACACTGAATTTTGAAGCAAAAAAATGGAACAGTGGAAGAGAAAATGATGGGTGAGAATCATGCCTTGTGCTTGAAAGTTGAAACATGGACAGGGGTATTGTTAATGTTATCTACTTACCAGTCTTACCGTCCTATCATGCATATGCTTCCTCTTGTTGTGTATAGTTGGGCATTGTCCACTACATCTAAGCATTTTTAGGTGTACAGCAATTAGCATCATAATTACATTCTTGTATATATGTATATATATATATATATATATACACACACATATATTTATATATATGTTTTATGGGAATTTTTTTTTCTGCCTGTTAATTTTTATTTTTTATATGTAGTTATCTGTTGGGCCATCCATGATGAGTCTGTATAGAGAGTCATTGGCAGATGTAGGGGGACAAAGGGGCATGACTCCCTCCAAATTTTTTGATATTGTTATATATCACCACTAATTTTTTAAAACTTTTTAACAAAATAAGACTTTTCCCCTCCCCCCCCAAAAAAAAAAAAAAAAAATTGGATATATATTTTTTCTACTAATTTTGTTAGAGGTTTTTTTTTTTTTTTTTTCCATAAAATAGGACTTGGTCCTCTGAAAATTTAGATATTGTATATTGTATTAGTAATTTTGTTAGATTTTTTACTTGACTTTGTCCAGACTTGATATTAGGGGTCTGTGCATGGATAAAATGGAATATACCTGTAGTACTTGTAATGTTCGATGTTTCAAGGTCTGGGTACAGGCTTCCTAGTCGAATCTTTCAACCAATAAGTCGTAGGTCTCATGATTTTGGTTATTTTGTAAGGTCTTTTCCAATTAGGGGAGAGCTTTCCCATGATGGGATTTTTATTGTTTGGAAACACCTTTCTTAGGACGAGATATCCGAGCTGAAAATTGATAGGTTTCAACCCTTGGTTGAAATGTTCAGTCATTCTTTGTTGGTAGACTTATGTCTTAATCTGAGCTTGCTCACGTCTTTTTTCCACTAAGTCCAGATTTTTCAAAAGCTATTGGTTATTGGTCCTTTGGTCAAAGCAGTTTGTTTTAAGGGTTGGCATGTTAATTTTGACAAGAATGATTGCCTCGGTGTCATAGGCGAGTGAGAATGGTGTTTCCGTAGCTAAGGTTCTTTTAGTAGTTCGGTAGGTCCAAAGTACTCTGAAGAGTTCTTCGACCCATCTTCCCTTGGTTTCCTCCAATCTTCTCTTAATTACCTCGAGAATAGTGCAGTTGGTAACTTCGGCCTGCCCATTAGCTTGAGGATGCCCTGGAAATGAGAAGTGGTGACTGGTGTGCAAGTCTTTACAAAACTTCCCGAATACTTTTCTAGCAAATTGCGTCCCATTATCTGAAATAATGACGCATGGTATACCGAACCTGCATACAACATTTTTTCAATTGAAAATCTTTACTTCTACCTTTGTTATATGGGTCAGTGGTTCACCCTCTGCCAATTTAGAAAAATAGTCAATGGCTAACAAGAATCTCCTATTCTGAGGGGCTTTTGGCAATGACCCTACAATGTCCATTCCCCATTAGGTGAAAGGCCAAGGAATCGCGATAAGGACGAGTTTATGATGAAGTTGATGTTGGTATGAGGCAAATCATTGACATTTGTCACACTTTGGGACATATTCCTTAGCCTGTTTTAGCATTCCAAGCCAGTAGTAGCCTTGAGTTAGTACTCGGTGGGCTATGGTCCTACTGCCATTATGGTTGCCACAGATCCCCTCATATATCTTGGCTAGGACGTAGTGGGCCTTTTTTGGAGTTACACACCGTAGGAGGAGCTGTGTGTAAGACCTTCGGTAAAGCTTTTCTTTAAGAATTAAATACCGAGCTGCCCTAATTTGAATTCTTTTAGCATGATTTTTGATCACTGGATGATGGGAGTCATCCAATTCTGAGGTTGTTCTGAAATTTGAAGAGATTGTATTACCTTAGTACTAGGTTTTGACTGGTAGGAGATTTTCACCATTGAGTCCCTTTCTAACTTGAGATGGGAGACCATATTTGCTAAAGCGTCAGCCCTGGAGTTTTGGTTTCTTTTAATCTTCTGAATAGTGAATTTACAGAAAGACTGCTTTAGTGATTCTACCAACTCTGTGTATTTGGTCATTCTGTTATTCTTAGTGAAAAATTCTCCTAGAACTTGACTCACCACAAGTTGAGAGTCAGAGAATGCGTCAAGATCTAGAGCTTCACATTCTAGAGCTAATTTCATCCCAATGATAAGTGCTTCATACTCGGCTTCATTGTTAGAAGCTCTAAATCTCAAGCTGATGGCTTTTTCGGTAACGATCCCATCAAGGGACTGAAGTATTATACCTACTCCAAAGCCTTTGTCGATAAATGAACTATCGGTGTAAAGTAGCCATATCGAAGTGTCTGTAGTGGTTTGAGCTTTCGAATGTTGTGTTCCAGTAAACTTTGCTATAAAATCTGCTAATATTTGACCTTTGATAGCAGTCTGTGGGATACAAGATATGTCAAATTCTCCCAATTCTATTGACCATTTGAACAGTCGTCTCGAAACTTCGGGTTTATGTAGGACTGATTTTAAAGGATAGGATATAGGGATTATGATAGGATGGGCTTGAAAGTATGGTCTGAGCTTTTGAGCGGATATCACCAAGGTTAAGACCAGTTTTTCAGTTTTGGAGTACCTTGTCTCGGTGTCTAGAAGTGCCTTAATGACGTAAAAGATAGACCTCTGAGTTCTTTTGTCTTCCCTGACTAATGCAGAGCTGATGGCACTTTCTAATACCGCTAAGTACAGAAGTAGTTTTTTTTTTTACATTGATTTTAAAAGGAGTTTGGGGGAGGTTAAGTATCGCTTGAATTATTAGAAGGCTTCTTCACATTAAAAGGTCCATTCTATGGCCTTACTCCCTCTCAAGGCTTTAAAGAACAAGAAACACCGATCCGTAGATTTAGAGATAAACCTATTCAGCATTGTTATCCTTCCATTCAACTTTTGGATATCTTTCTTAGTTTTAGGTGATTCGAGTTTAATCGAAGCTTTAATTTATGAGGAATCTGTCTCAATTCCTCTTTAAGAAAATAGAAAACCCAAGAATTTTATTTTTGTGATTTCGAAGTTACATTTTAATGGGTTAAGTTTCATTCTGTTTCTCTTCAAGATGTTGAACATCTGGCTTAAGTGTTGGATATAGTCCCTCTTCTGAACACTTTTGATAAGCATATCGTCGATGTAGACTTCTATTGTATCCTCAATTGGGGTGCCAAACATTATGTTTACAAGCCTCTAGTACGTAGTTCCGGCGTTCTTCAAACCGAACGGTATCACTTTATAACAATAGAGACCTCTTTCTGATATGAAGGCTGTTGTTTCTTGGTCTGGAGGTTACATTTGAATTTTATTGTATCTAAAGTAACTATCCATGATACTCATAAGTTTGTGACTTGTCGTAGCAATAACAAGTTGATCAATTTTGGGAAGAGGAAAGCTGTCCTTGGGACAAGCTTTCTTTAAGTCAATATAGTCAACGCAGACTCTCCACTTATCATTTTTCTTTTTTGCAAGAACTATATTGGCAAACCATTCTGAGTAAAACACTTCTCTTATCATTCCAGCTTTTAGCAACCTCTGGACCTCTTCATTGATGATTTTATGGTGTTCAGGGGCAAATGTTCTCATTTTTTGTCTTATTGGGGGGATGGTTTTAGATCTATCATCAACTTGTGAGAGATGAAATCATGATCTATTCCTTCCATATTTTTAGTTTCCCAAACAAATACTGAAAGGTTGTCTTTTAGAAATTTAACAATATCTTCTTGCTCGCAAAGAGACAGGGTTGAGCCGATTTGTACGTACTTTTCCTCTCCTTCAGTGCTGATGAGCACTTTAATGGGCTCCTCCATTGGTTTGACTGTGCTGTCCCATCTTCTGAGACTTAGTGGCTCATCAATTTTGGAAGGACATTCTTCTATCTCATGAAGGTTAGAAGATGAGGAACTTTCCCTTTGATGAGGGTACTATAATTGCTATTTGGAGGGATTTTGTAACATCCCGACCTAATTAAACAAAGCAATTAATGATAATGACGATTATCATAAGTTAATTTGCTTAATAACCATGGGCAACATTAATTATGACTAGTGACTCGTAAATACTGAAGCAGATGTATAAATAATGAAAACAATTAATTCTAAGTTAGAGATGACCAATTTGAGAATGCAATCTAATGCTAAGGGTAATGACTTGATAAGAAGTTGCGACTATTGTTAATCGAGGATTAACACACGAGTAAATATGAAAACATTAGTACACGAAGTGCAATTGACCAAGATTAGCACGACACGTGACCAAAGCTAATTTAATCGGGATTATTCTAATAATTATAATAGACTATTAGAATAATTAAAATACATTTAAATACATCAAGACGAGACAGTGAATGCGATAAAAATTTGATAAGACCTCAATTTATGAAATCGACACATGAGAAAAATAAATAAGTAATGCAAGTACATGAGGAAGAGACAAAGTTAATGCAACAAGAAAAAAGGGATTATGTGCAAAATGCCAAACAAGACATAAAAAAGAAAAAGGAAGAAAAGAATGCCAAAAGTGTTGGCTCAAAGTCAAACGTAAGACCAAAAGAAGGAGAAAACTTATACCAAAAAATATAGCCAACTTGGCTACAACACTTTTGTGCTATATAGCCCACAAAAATTGTATATAATCCATATAAATTTACAAGTCTGCATACTCAAAAGTTGAGGTGTCAACACCCTATTAGACCTTCACATGAGCCAATCACATTTCATGCAAAATCTGATTATATATATATATATGTGACATATGTATATATGTATGTTGCATGTAGGTGAGAAAAAAATCAGAAGCGTGTGCATGTGTGTGTGTGCGGATAGAGAAAGGGAGGGAGAGAATTATAGAGAGAGAAAAAAAATTATAGAAGAAGAAGAATAAGGAGAAGGAGAATCTCTCATTGCATACTGCATGCATGGACGAAAGGAGCAAAAATGGAAGGATAAGAAAGGAAGCCAAGGAATAGATGGGGCAGAATGGGTTCACAAAGGAAGAATATCGAAGATAGAGAAATGTAACTTCTCTCTCTAAGAATTTCTAGTTTAGCTTCTATTTTTTTAGCTTATTAATATATGCATGTGTTTAATACAGAAAGTGAATGAAAATAGGGAAGAAATGGAGGAATTTAAGCTAAGAAAACCCTAAGAACCGTAGGACCCGAAATTAAAAAAAGTAATTTTTTAAACTAACTTGTTTAAAGCTTTGAAATGATGGCATGGCTCAAAAAGGGCATGGAAAAAGAAACATATAGCAAGTGGGAACATAAAAAATGGTGCAGAAACGGCCAAGAAAAAGCCAGTTGCAGGTAGGACTTAATGATTCTTGTGAGGGGATGTTTGAGTGATTCGGTCGGTTTTAGGAACGGGAAAACATTCCCTGTGGTCCCAAGAAACTATAGGAGAAATTTGGGAGCAAAAAAATAACTAGAACTCCATGAAATAGGAGAAATAGAAGCTCGCCAAAAAAATGACTCTTGCCGGAAACCCACTGAACTTCCTTATTTCGACGATTAAGGATCTAAGAATTTCAAAACCCACCCTAGATATGGAATCCCAAAGAGAAATGGGTTTGAACCCCGTTGGACAGTGGCCAAAAATCAACCGGAGACGGTCGCCGATGCCAGAGAAGGTGATCGGAACCCTCGCTGAAGAATTGAGGAAGAAGAACAATAGCCGGGTCGGTCAACGAGTGAAGTCAGGTTGGATACTATGTCTGGGTCGACCCGTGTGTAATTGCCTGTGTGTAATTGAATTTAAACCCTAAAATGAAACGTCGTTGCTTTGCTTAAAAGAATTAAAAAATAAAAAAAAATAGGGCTGATATCATGATGACGTCAGCATGATACAATGGAGCAAACTGAACCGGTTGGTTCAGTACTGTATAGGACCAGTTCACTTACCTTGGACTAGACCAGATGATTTTTTTTTAAAAGTTTCTGAAATTATAATTTGAACCCCAACAGTTTCGGTTATTTATGAAATGCCCCAGGAAATTAATTAAAAATTAATTTTAAATCCTTTTAATTATAATAAAAATTACCAAAATGCCCTTAGGCCAAAAATAGGTTAATTAAAACGAAAGAATAATGTAACCCAATATTTTTGGGCATTCCAGATTTAACGGCGGAGTCCGGTTTGTAAAATTAAATCCCAAAAAATATGAACGGGGCAAACTGGAATAATTCTAAATATGTCCTAATAATTAATTAAGCTATCAATTGGACTCCGATGACTATGAAAATACATATTTTAATATTTTTGGGACATTTTGGAGCCAATAGTGGGATCCATTTTTTGAAACAAAGTCCTAAAAATATAGACGTGAAAAGTCAAAATTACCATTTCACCCTTAGTATTCCAAAAGCCAGATAAAAGTCAAATGTGACATATTTTGCGTTTATTTGACATTCTAGACTCAACGGTGGAGTCCGTTTTAACAAACGAAGTACCAAAAAATGTGACACGTAAAAGTGTAAAATTACAAAAATGACCTTAGGCTTAATGAAAGTCATATATATGCAAATTAAGATCCAGAAAAGCCTAAATTAATTATATTCAATACTCCAGAATTGACAGTGACGTCCCTTTGAGGAAAATAAGACTTGGTAAAAAACTAAAAAAATGACGAATACGTCCTTAGGACTTAATGAAGTTACCAAAAGTATAAAAAAGAAATTAATAAGTCCACATAAATGTTATAAGGACCAAATAGAAACAAAATGGAGTCTGAATACGTAATTTGTGTATAAAAAAAATATGAGACATTAAAAGTATAAATTATCATAATGCCCTTGAAGGGCCAAATAAGTTATAAGGCATCAGGGAACCCCAAATTGGGAATTTAAGGCCTCTAAATCGAATAGACTAAGTTAAAAAGAACTTAAAATACTAAATGAAAATGTTTGGAATTAAAATGAATACTAATTCACTATGTAATGTATTTTTTATCCATAATTATAAGATCACCCAAACGATGAAAAATGGAAAGAAATTTATGGGATAGCTATGATGGTGCCTGCATGGGAATGCAATGCTAAAAACCCAATGTAAGTAAACCCGAACTCTAATATGTGGTATTCCATAGCCATGTCACAGTTATATTTTCTCGATGCTGCCAATTTGTACTTTATATACACACCTAACAGTTATCTGATTCCACAATTTGATACTTGTACTTCATTGTGGATATGTTGAGATTCTATTTGCCAATATCTTGATGTGATTGTTCACATATTTCTATAACCCTTGATTTGGATATTGAAAAACTGCTATGTTTCTCACTACTGAGAATTTGATATTCCATGTATATGTACATTTCTTATAAAATTTCTCTGATTATGACATTATTATGGGTGCCGAGAGTTGTGCCTGTCACAATGCCTATCCTGATTCTTTAGATGCTTGATTTGGACCCATGAGTTGGTGATTGGGAATGATACCCAACACTTAGCCCATGGAAGACATGATATTTGATAAAAACTCTTGGTGCTATTCCGGAACCCAGATGAGGGGTAAACCTAAATGAGTGCTATTTGGGGATAGCTGAACCCTATTTGTTGATAGCATCTATTAGACTCATTTGTTAGTATCATACATCTTGTATATATTTTGATTATAATATGATGATGCACAATTTGATTGTGGATACGTTTTTCAAACCTATCATTGGATTTGATTTGGTAACTTGTGACTTTTGCTAGTTGATTATTGTATGTGCTAAATCCTTATTGTTGACTTAATAAATTGCTTACATCGCCTTTTTTAAGCTGCTTTGGAATATGTCTTTTGGACTCACGGGTCATCTTTGGTGATTTATTTTCCTTTGTGACTGTCTATTGTTCTATATCATTTCGCTTGCCATTTGGTTGCATTCTATTACCTAAACTAACCCTGTCCCAAGGCAGAGCGAGGAAATTTATTTGCTGAGCTAAGTTAGCTCACTCTATATTTATAACATTTTTTCAAGTAGCACCATATAGGAGGAAATGCAATGATGCGACTAGTGGAGCTAGTGATAAGCTTGTGGGCAATGTTGATGATGTATAACTCCAAGTTATAATATGAATAGGTATTCTGTAAGATTAATGTTAATATCAGTTAGTGTGACATGGTGACACTAGAGATGATGTTAGACTAAAATGGTGATTTATGATGATCAAAAACATACTTAGAGATATCCTAATTGATGGTTGTTAGAGTTTGATTTGTTATCAGATGAGTTGCATATGTGTAGCTTCCATATTTAATAAAAGAAAAAAAATTTCACTTTTGTGCAATTTATTTGATTTTGTACGGTCTGTTAGAGTGACAGTGTCGGTCACGGCCTTTAATCTGCATAGAATGAATTTCGGATCACGATAAATTTTATTTTAGAGCGAGGGCATGGCACTCTTGGGCAGTGGGCTGACAGCCCTTGATGGTGAAAACTTTATGGTTGTGGACATATTTAAAACATTGATGGAGGGTTGAAGTAACTGCTCCCATCTGGTAGATCCAAGGCCTCCCAATAATGACATTATAGGGGGATTTAGTGTCTAGGACCATATATTTACAGATCAATATCTTCTGTTCGTCCCCTTCTCCTATCGTGGTCGGTAGATCAATTCTGCCTATTAGGATACTAAGATTCTCGTCAAATCTTGTCATGACAACAGTGGTAGTTCTGATGTCATTAGACTTAAGCTTCATGTGTTTGAAGGGTTCATAGAATAATATGTTGGTGGAACTTCTAGTATCCACGAGAACCCTTATGATATCAAAATTAGTAATTTTGAGTGAGATGACAAGAGCGTCGCTGTGGGGACAATCTATCTCAATGAGATCCAATTTAGAGAACTGGATCTGAGGTTCTGACTTTATCTTTTTCTCAATGGTTGAGATTTGGATGATATGGGGTTCTACCTTTGCTTCCCAAGCATATATTTTCTTGGCTCGGTTAGACATCGCTATAATTACATTGTTAGCGTGAGGCACAAAAATGACCTAATTATTTTACCGTTGCTGATCATTCTGAATTTCTCTTTATTCAAGCCTTTGCGCTTGCATTCTTGGAGGTGGTCTTTCGTCATGGGGGTTCTGCTTCCCGTCCTAGCGAAAAAACTCTCTCAGTCATCTTCTTCTGATGAGATGCTCTATTTCTTGCTTGAGAGCTCTGCATTCCTCGGTTGTGTGTCCATGCTCGTTATGAAAATCACAATATTTGTTCTGATTTCTTGAGTTGGGGTCGCTCTTCTACCATTATGTCAGAGGTAAATGGCGTGAAAACTTACTGAACAATTTACTTAGCTCGTCTTGATTTGGAGGGGTACGGAACCCTGTGGATTAGATCATCTAATCTTGGGAGTTTGTGTAGAGATTTGAAAAAAAAATAATAATAATAAAATAAAATAAAATATTTAAACCAGTTTACCGAGTGCCAGGATAAATCCATGAAATTGATACGAATCATAAATTATAAGAATATAATATGGGGACTTGAACGAGAACTAATATTGGCGAATAAATAATTAAATTGAGCCCCGACTTTATGAAAAATTTACTGGCATTTTATAATATTTTGTGGAATAAAAATATTTATAAAATATGTAATATGGTAAAGTATAACAATAATTTATGTGTATAATATCAGGGGAAGCTTCGAGGAAGCTACGGGGAAAGAAATTGAGAGATAAGGATGAGGAGTGAAGGGTGGTGCAAGTCGCGTGAGAACAGGGAGAAAATGAGAGAAAAAGAGAAAGGGGGAGGGAGAGAAGAGGGAGAGAAATTTCGGAACTTTGATTCTCTTCAGACCACGCTGCCCAGGGGATCGGATGGGATCAATCGTTGGAGGGGTGATTGAGGAGTTTGATTCGTATATGGGGTTACTGGTGTTACAAACTGGTTGGAAGGGCTACAGTTGGGAAATGCAGACCGGGGTTCGAGTTGGGTGTGTGGCTGCCACTGGAGTTGCGATAGGGGGCTGTCTGGTGTAGTCGTGCAGCAGCAGCATGTGCCGCTGCGTGGTGTGGGGTGGTTGCGGCAAAACAGCAGTAGAGCTACACTGCGTTGAGTATGTGTAGCGTGTACATCATGTGGTGTTGCGGTGTGGTTGTGTAGCGGCTGACCGAGAGAGAGATTGGGTTGATGTGCGTGTTTGTATGTGTGTAACAGAGAAGGGAAATGGAAGAGCAGTGCAGCAGATCTGCTTGTGCAACAGCTGCTGTAATGAAATTGGAGAACCTAGAGGGATTTGGAAGGAACAGGTGGGGTTATGTGTGTTGTTTATGTTGGTTGGATCATTGGGGTTTGATGAACAGTTGTGAGGTTGAGGTTGCGGTTTTGAGATGGGTTCCTCTGTCCCGTTGTTTCGGTTGAGAACAGGGGTTGTGTAGGGGAAGACTGATTTAGCCGGTTAGAGGGGCTGCACTTGTGTGCTGCAGAACCGGAACTGTTGGAGCAGCAGTTGAGGATTAGTGAGCAATTTCTTGATCATGTTGCTTCTGGTTTCTCGTGTTTAAGTGGTGGGACAGGAAGTGCAAGAATTAGCACAGATTCTCAATGTTTGCAAAGATGATTGAGAGGTCTACAATGGCAGTGACAAAGTTGGTTTCGAAGGCCAAGCAGTAGCAGCGATCTGGGTATTTCATTTCAGCGCAGTGAACTGGAGTGTTTCACGTTTGACTTTTGGGGTTTCTTTTGCCATTTAGCTTATTGTGGTATTGAGATATCTTGGCTTTGAATTTCTGTAATCAAACTCCCGCTGGTATTTCATAGTTGTTGCTATACTTAGGCAATACGCAGGATTACTTGAATATGCAGGTAGTATCATGTGAAGGTTTTGAAGATAGGTCATAGTTACTAGCAGAACTATTTGAGGAGATTGTCCAGGCAGACCTTGAGGTGTTGCGCATCGGTTTATTTATGGAATCCAAATGAGGTCTGGCCATTCTTGTTAGGATATTGTGCATATGATTCAACATATGCAAAGAGGAAAAATCCAATAATAGATGAAGCTGACTGTTCGGGTTTGAAGCAGGCTAATAGAAACAGCATAACTGCTGTCCAGTGATAGAGGTTGGGGAAACCTGTAACTATCAAATGTTGTGATTTCTATGATGAATTGGAGGAAGGGAAAGTTCTTCAATATCTGATGGATGGGATGATAAAGGGACAAAATCTGTCAGGATCATCATCTGCTTGAGGGAAAAAGGCTGAAGAAGCTGATGAAAGTGGATTTAAAATGGTTGGCCGACTCGATCAACCTGCCGGTGTGTTTTCTTCAACTTCTGAACCGTGGACTAAAGACTAACCTGGTTGATTGGATTGCATAGTGGACACAAGCTTAGTAGGGTTGTGACCAACCCTATCAGGTATGGTACTTTACTAAGTAAGGAATAGAATTAAATTAGGATTGATGTGCATATTGATTGAATGATTCTTGTGCTTATCTGCTGATAGAAGATCACATAGGAATTATTGCTTTGAGACACTTTGAGTTGATTGTTTATGTGCTTCCGTGTTCTTAATGATTATTTGAGAGTTATGATTTACTTCTTGAGTTGTCATCATATGTAATTTATGTTTTAGAAGGATTGTTGATATTGTGACATGTGGATTTGCGTAAGTGTTGAGATTGATCGAGTATGACACGTAGATTTGTGGATGAAACCTTGTGATTTAAATGCTATTTGTTGATCTTAATTGTGATGCATTATTTAAAGCATGTTGCATATGCTTATAAAAGTGATGTTTCATTTGAACTGTACTATTGCATGATGAAATCATGGCATATTGGCATAGTGTGATTCCTTGAAAGCATAGTGTGGGTCAGCACGAGGTACTGTGCATTATGAGGGCATAGGTCCTGTGGTGAAAAATCCAAATTCTGGCCAACATCAGTACCCACGGGCTGACGGGGGCGGACCGTGAAGTGGGACATGGGTGACATAGAGTTGCATGTGTGCGTCACGCATATTGACATCGCATTGTAGAAATTCATGAATGTGATATTGATTTTGTATGGATGCATTATATAAATTGCCATCACATCATGTGAATGATTAGGGAGGCATGTAGACATACATGTATACTTACACATGCCACGTCTTAATTTTGTTCATTGCATTAGTATTGTACCATACCAGCAGTTGAGCTGACCCATTTGTGGGAACCATATTTCAGATGACACTCCCAACACCGGAGATTTGAGGAAGTCTAGCTGAATGGAGGAGACTTGACTTTAGATGGATATTTGGGCCGAGAGGTGTAATTTGTGATATACTGGCTTAAGCCCAAAGATATGTATATATATTGATCGAAGTGAACGTATGTACATGTGTATCTATTTAATTGTCTTCGGTTGTATAATTAGGCGATGTATATTTAAATTTGATGAGATTGTGGCCATCGAGTGAGGATGGGATGTACTGTTGTTTATATATGTGAATTGTTGCAAAATATTAGGTGAGGAAAGGCTTAGAAAACAAAGGAGGTTCTGCCAAAATTTTATAAAACAGGAATGTATGTAGGCTTGTATCTAAATTAGTTGAATTGTTATTTATTTATTTATTCGTCTATTTATTTTTTTCCTTTATTTCATTCAGTCGCTTCCCGGGTTCGTGGGAATCCGGAGCGTGACAGTTTGCTATCTCCTCTATCTTCTGAGGGGCTTTGGGTAGGACTTGCTGTGTGACCGGTACACATTATTGATCTTGTCCTGCTCCTCTAGATCCTCGACTCGAGAGGAATTTATCTGGTGTTAGCGGGAGGATGCTGCTCTCCCAAGACTAGGGGGACCGGAATCTCAGGATGTTAGAATTCTTGCAACGCTGGATTGGCTCTAGAGGCCATTGGAGTTGGTATCCTTATTCTACTCTAATAATAGACAATCAGGACAGAGCGTGGGCATTCCTCTACCTATGGTTGTTGATGTCTGGGGATCAGCTTTCTATATGAGCAGTACTATGGGGGTGTACCGGTTGTGTGTTAGGTAACTCCTCGTTGGGGGATCCTCCACCCGTAGTAGTGGTGAGAGGTCGAATTCCTCCGTGAACAGCGTTAGTAGGAGGAGGAAGAGGGTTTACTTCGTTGGTTCTGAGCCAGTGAAGCTAGAGCTTGTGACATGGTAGTGAGTTGTTTCTACATTTGATCAGACTGTCGTTGAATCCGATCAAGCTGTTGTTGTAAACAATTAGGTGTTTGTCCCCTTCCTCTTCTAGTAGGAGGCTGATTTTTAGGGTTTGGGGAGTTCTTTTTAGGACAAAGGCTGGGAGCCATTGTCTTTTAGGAAGAGAAAGATAACAGATTTGTTGTTTTGAAGAAAAGTTAACAAGAACGATTGTAGTTCTCACAGACGACGTCAAACTGATGTTGCTCATTTTTTATCAGAAGGGCCTCCCATCCTTCGCTACATGTCAAAAGTTTGAGAGCAGAGAGTCACCAGAAAGGCTTCCGTGATAGCTGTTCCGATGATAAAGTCAGTAAATAGAAAGAGATTGTAATTTAAAAGAAGAATTGAATATAAATTGAAAGCGTACCTTATGATCTTATTTTATAGATTGTAGATCTCCTAAGTTGAGTAGGATTAGGAGCCATAAAAGTAAGGATTTGAAGATATCCGAAAATAGTAGTTGCTATATTGAACTTTGTTTCCTTATTCTGGGGTCAGTAGGATAGGGAAGACGATGCTACATTTTGAACCATATACCTCTGACCCTTGTGCTTGTTTGATATGGATAAAATAATCTTTGTTGATTTGTACCCTGAAGAGCTCTGTACATACACGTGTTATGTTTTGAATATATTTGTTACTTTATGGTATATCACTTTTCATATTTCATAATGACAAAAGTTTCATATATTGAACTAACTCTTTTATTGTAAAATGTTATTTTAAATGAAAGCATAATTTAAAAGGATGTGTTCAGAAAACAACGTCTTGATAAATAAGATTCATTCTACACTTAGAGTGGTATTTAATTATTTTTTTTCGCTATTATTGAAGAAGAGGTTTGTAAATGCAATACTTCCACCTAGTAAGCTAATCTTTCTTGGTCACATTGAAAATTTGTTTTTGTGCCATACCTCCATACTAAATTGTCTTGTTCACATTGGAAGGCTATTTTTGTAACTGCAAAATTGTAATGGCAAACATTACAATATATTTATTGGGAGAAGTTATTAGGTGAATTGATTACTCTACATCATTATTCGATTTTTACGAGAGAATATCAGGGACAGGAGTTAGGAATTTACCCTATAGGGGGCAAACTTTATTTTTAATATTCGATTATAAGTTTAAAATTTTACTATTAATTGGTGATATTTTTGCTAAATAACTATATTTGTTGATATATAAAAGGTTAAAAATTAGATAAGAGTCCAACCAAAAAAAGGACGTAGAAAAAACTATATGTTATAGAAAAAAATCCTCCTAAGAAAAAAGTTGTGTATAACATTCTTCTTCCAATAAAGCCTTAAAAAAAAAACACACTCACATTTTTTAGTATTAGAAGGATCATGTATAACACATTCATAATTATCTTTTGATGATAATAAAAATGTCTCTTTTAATATATACAATCAAAGTATCATTTATCCATTGATCTCTTATTAGATTTGGTCTATGTATTCAAAGTAACTTTTATATTTGTGATTGAGCTGTCAACAATAGATAAAAATTGTGACAAAGAGAGATATTTTTTCCTACTAAAATAAAATGAATGATGTGTTAGAAGTTTGTTAATGTTTGATCGAATAATTATGTATAAGACACTCTTTAATTGAATACAACAATTTTTTTTTTAAATAATAAACAAAAAATAATAATATTAAAATTTTACGAAAGGTAATTATAAAAAAGTTTGATCTAAATAAGCTAAAAATAAAAATTAAAAAAATATATGTTTAAAACTTTTTAAATAAATACAAAAAAAAAAAAAATTAAAATACAAGCGCGCTGTCATGATCTCACATCGGTTGTGAGTAGGGGGATCTTGGGTCATATAAGGGATTTGGTACCTCTACTCATCAGTTGCAGCTTTTGGGTCAGAGCCCAACCCAGTGACAGTAGGTATCAGAGCCGACCTGAGACTCTGATGACCCGGTGGTAACCATAAAGCCCGGTCACGCCTAGGGTTCCGACAGGCCTGAACCCACCTTGTGGCCCGACCGCGACGAGGACGTTCTCAGATTCGGATGGGAGAGTATGTCACGATCCCACATCGGTTGTGAGTAGGAGGATCTTGGGTCATATATGAGATTTGGTACCTCTACTTCATCAATTATAATTTTTGGGATCAAAATCCAAGCCCGTGATAACACGTACATATATATATATATATATGTGTGTGTTTGAAATATATATTTTGTCCTTGCGGGCGGTGATCATGCACACGAAATAACAATCTTACTAAATAATTTGACGTTTCCACGAAAAAAAAAATTGACGAGACGACTACTATCAATTTACATGAGTCCAGTTATAATGTGTCACTTTTTTGAATTTATATGTGTCCCGTTATAATACTTACGTTACACTAATAATAAGCATAACCTTTTCCCCTTTTCGAGACGATGGGGAATCATTTTCCGACTTTATCGCCTGCGAGATGTTTTGAGTGCGTGGGTCCCACCAAACATCCAGTAGACACGTGAACACCACGACTCGTTCATCTACCAACTTTGTTCTCTCCCCCATGTTACAACGACGTCGTTTGCCTCCGAAGAATAGTGTTACATAGAAAATGGTTTAAACCGAGGGGTCCACATTCGAACAGCTCACTCAATTAATTGCCATCCTGTACATCCGGGCAACTACCCGAACCAACTGACAATCTGCCCGAATTTCCCTCTCTTTCTATATATAGTCCCATCACCGTTATTAACAATCCGTTAAACGCTCTAGACTCTTCTGTCTCTCACAGTAGAGTCTTTCAACCTACATTCTCTCTATAAAGCCAACAAATATGGCGGTGTCCCCGTCCACAGCTTCGGTAAGCTGCTCTCGTGACGGTGTTCTTAACCGTTTTTTCTCTCATCGGAGGTATTTTAGCTGCCGAGGCACCGGCACCAAGCCCTCTCTCTGCCGTCGGCTCGATCTCGCCGTCGTTTGCCGTATGTTGCCTAGTCACAGTCGCGGCTTTCTTCTTCGGATCTGTACTGAAGATGTGAAGTTCAATCCGTTTGATAAGGCTCTCTTCACTGGTTTAGTATCCATGATCGTATATAGTATATATAGAGTATGGATTGGTTTCTATTCTAGATATCCAGAGATTTATGTAGTGATTGCTTGATAGTGGTGTTGGAACTTGTTTCTGCTATGATTTTAGGGTTTTTGATTTGTTTGTATTGAATTCACTCTATTGTAATGCACATATCATCTGTAATGCATTTTAGAGGTTTCATTTAAATCAAAATTTGGTGTATTTTGTGTGTTTTCCATTCATGATGAGACGTTTCTTGATGCTGTTGATGTCGATTTTTATGGTTTGAGCACTCCATTGTTTGTGTTTGAATTTTATATTTTCTTAATCTTAATGTTTGGACTAATAATTTCGATGTGTCGTGCAATGTATTTGGCAAGTAAACCAGATTGCTTGCTAATTTACAACTCAGCGGAGTCCTTTGGCCATCGCGTTGTGAATGTGTGGTATATCTTTGGTTATCTGCACTGAATGAATTTTATATTTTCTTAATCTTAATGTTTGGACTAATAATTTCGATGTGTCGTGCAATGTATTTGGCAAGTAAACCAGATTGCTTGCTAATTTACAACTCAGCGGAGTCCTTTTGCCATCCCGTTGTGAATGTGTGGTATATCTTTGGTTATCTGCACTGAATGAATGGATCTTCATGAAATTTGGAGTCATTAGCCAACTGAATGAATCGACTACAATTACGTTCAATTTTTCACACAACGGAATTTGAGGTTCTTAGTCCATTGCTTGTTTCTTAACCTTTAATGTCAAGCCCTAAATTTATTGGTGCAATAGAAAAACAAAGAGAGTTTGAAATATCATTCATTTGGAATTAAAGTTTTGAATGGATTATTGTTTCAAGAGAGAGTCTTGTTTTACTGACGGTTTGACAAAATTTTAGATGAATTCAGTAAATCATTTTATTTCACATAAGAAAAATAATTTACAAGGTGGGTGCAGGTATAAGCCCATTGGTTTGATTTATACTGTGATCTTGTTGACTGTGTTGTATAAAATTATTGTTGGAATTTAAGCATATAGATGTGTACTGTCTGAATTCAGGCCGAGTATTTTGAGTAAAATGTTGAATCACTGTCAAATGATACATTTATAATAAATTTTGGTTATTTCAATGAAAAATGTTAGATTTATTATTATAATTCAAATTGTACTAAAAGAAAAAATCGTGCCTAATAACTACGGTTTCAAATTTCATCGCAAATAGCCTTAAAAGTGAGTTCAAAATACGTTCGTATACCCAAAACCATTGTCGACTATACAAGTAAATTTTCACAAGGATTTGAGAAAAAATATATTTTATTGAAACAGAAGTCTAAGGTGACAAACAACTGTTTTCATATAGCATCGCAGAGGGTCATTTATCTTAACTGTTATTTTGATTTTTAATTACTTATTATTTTGACTTATAACTGTTGTTTTGACTCTTAAGGACATGTTTGATGGCGAAATAAGAACCTTATCGTTATTATTTTTTTATTGAATTTGATATTTATATTTCATAAACTATTTATATTATAAGTTATTCTAAGGAGATGATGGTATTAAAATTATTTAATCTCATTGAAATAAAAATATAATATCACTTCATCCAAAAAAAATTATAATATTACAATATAAAAAGACGAAGACGTCAAAAAGTCAAGTTAAAAAATTAATTTTTTTCTCTTTTTTATTGTTTAGTTTTTTTTTATATGTTCCTAATTCTTTTAACGTATTTTCTGTATCAATAACAGATTAGTTTATATACCACAAGAGATATATATATATATATATATATGTATGTATATAATAATTGATTTAGACGATTCTTAATAATATAGACTATGATTTTTTTTAATTCACTTTAAAAGTAAGAGACTATTATATTTTGAATGATATTTGTACAATTACATTCTAAAATATTATGATTATAGTTATTAGATTTTGTAATTTTTTGTAAATAAAATTTTAATTTTAGATATCTCATCGCATATAATTGAAAAAAAAATTAAATGACATTTATAAAAATAATTTTTAGAGACCGAGCCTTTATATCTGGGTTTTATATCTAGTAGGTACTCAAATATAAGAATGGAATATAATAATATATTCAAGCTTTCTAATTCTTCCTTCTTATCCGATCGGTTCAAGTAATGCCTAATGAAATAGTTTTTTTACTTCCAACAGAGTAGTCATCGTTGGATTCAAAATGTGGATTTACTGGATTCAAAATGTGAATTTACCTCATGAACAGTAATCAACTGGATTACCAAAAGTTAGTTTAAAGAGAGAGAAAGAAATAAGTTGGCAAAAAAAGGGACATAAAAATATATTAAAATATAAAATAAATATATCTTTTTAAATATTATTATTAGACGGTGTTAAAAGTCATTAATATATGCATAAATATTATAATAACACTCAATTTAATTTTTTTGGTTTAAAAAATGGCTTCCATTATTAAAGTTACTCTTATCTTTTAAATTTTTATTTTGAAAAAAATAGCATTATTAACATGGCATGAAAAATTCTTGAATGAAACCATGCTCTCTCAATATTAGAGCATCTCCAATGCACAATTTTTAAATTCATCTTTATTTTAGCTTCTTCATATTTGAAGATTATGAGTCTCACATTTTTAAATTTTCACTTCAATCATACCAATCATCAAATTATTATTCATTCTTTAAATTTCATTTTTCATAAAATTATTTGTCTAAAATATAATTACTTAACATATATTTATCTAAATTTTTATTACTTTTTTTTGTTAAAAACTTCATGATATATATTAAAGAAATATCTTGATAATAAATAATAATTAAAAAAATTATTGAAAATTTAATTTTAAATTTTAAATTTTTTTTAAAATAATATAAAAAATTAATTATTAGTTTAAAGTATTATAAAAATTATTAGTGGACGAATAGTGATTTAAAGAATGAATAGTGAACTTTCAAATATGAATTTCAAAAATATAAATACTATTCATTTCTTTAAATTTAATGTCAATTTGAAGATAGATTAGAGTGACTATTTGTTCTTCTTCAATTTCAAATTTGAAGGTGGGTTGAAGATGATCCTTTAATGCTATATGTGTTATGACCCGTTATAACAATGAATCAACGCACGTAATAAAATGTGATTAAAAAATCACATTAATACATGATTAACCAGACTTAATTAAAAAAAATGTCTCACCGGCTTCAACTTGAGTATACCATAAAGTGACAAATATATTCAAAGCATGACACGTGTATGTACAGAACTCTTTGGGTAGAGATCAAGAAAGATTGTTCTGTTCAGATCAAACAGGCAAGAGGTTCAGAGGTAAATGGTTCAGAACATAGCACCGTCTTTCATATCTTACCGACCTCAGAATAAGAAAACATAGTTCAATATGGAAACTATTATCTTTGGATATCTTCGAATCTCTACTTTTATGACTTTTAATCCTACTCAACTTAGGAGATCTATAATCTATAAATAAGACCATAAGGTACGCTTTCAATTCATGTTCAATTATTCCTTTCAATTATAGCTTTATTTTCTTGACTGACTTTATCATCGGAGCGGTTACCACTGAAATCTACCCGGTGACCTTCTGATCCCAAGTCTTGACAAGTAAGGAAGAACAAAAGGCCGCTCTAATAAAAAAAGAGCAACATCAGTTTGGCGTCATTTGTGTGAACAACAATCGTTCTTGCTATCTTTTTTTCAAAACAACAAACCTTTTGTCTTTTTCTTTCAAAAAAAGCAATGGCTCCTAGCCTTCGTCCTAGAAAGAATTCCCAAAACCCTCAAAATCAACTCTTGTTAGAAGAAAAAGGGGACAAACACCCAATCATTTGCAACAACAGCTTAATCGGATTCAACGACAATCTGATCAGATGCAGGAACAACTCGCTGCCATGTCACAACCTTTGGCTTCATTGGCCCAGAGCCAGTGGAGCAATCCTCCTCCTCTTCCTCCTACTAACGTAGTTCATGGAGGAACTTATCCTTCCACTACCACCACAGGTGGAGGATCCCCCAATTAGGAGTTGCCTGACACGCAACCGGTACACTCTTATGATACCACTCATATAGAGGCTGATCCCTAGACGTCAACAGTCGTAGGGAGAGGAATGCCCACATTTCATCCAGTTGTCCACTATTAGAGCAGAACTAGGATTCCTACTCCAATGGCCTCTGGAGCCAATCCAGCGCCACAAGAATCCAAGCCTCCCAAGGCTCCGGTCCACCTAGTCTTGGGAGGGCAACGTTCTCCAGCTAACATCAGACATATTCTTTCCCCGAGTTAGGGATCTGGAGGTACAGGACAAGATCAACAACAGGTTCCAATCGTACAACAACTTTACCCTGAGCACCTTTGAGGGAAGAGGAGATAACAGACTCTCAGGAGCAGACAATCTCAACTAAAGGATTCCACACCCCTCTAGAGCAAGACGAACTAAATAAATTGCTCAAAAGATTCTCCATGCCATTTACCTTTGCCATAATGACAGAAGAACGGCCAAAAAAATTCGTTGTCTAAAAATTCACCCTCTATGACGGGTCTGAACACCCTAGGGACCACATATTTCATTATCAACACACAATGGCTTTGCATAGAGCTACTAATGCCTTCATGTGCCGAACATTCTTGAAGAGCCTCAAGGGTACCGCTCTTTATTGGTTCCATAGCCTCTCTCAAAAATCGATCAGTAATTTTTATGAGCTCAGTAGGCTATTCCTTGATGGATTCTTAACAAGCAGGAAGTTAAGGAAGGAACCAGAATTCCAGCTAACCATAAAGCAGGCAAAGGAAGAATCACTTCGGGAGTACATAGCTCGTTTTATTACCGAGCTCATAGAAATAACTGACTGTAATCTAAGCTTCCTATTGGCTGCCCTTACTTCTGGCCTTGGACTTGGACGCTTTAAGGATTCTTTGACCAAGAATCCCTCCATCGATATGACACTACTCATGGAACGAGCACAAAAGTATATTAATCTTAAAGATACCAAAATTTCTTTCCAAAAAGCAAAAAACAGGCTCAAAGGATGAGCAAGTTCAAAAAAGGGATAACAGTACTAATAGGAAGATGGTTAGGAGTCCTGACAAGAGAACATCACCCAAAGCCCAAAACAATTCCCCAACAAGATAACAGCACCCAAAGCGCAAAACAATTATAACTCTGGGAGGCATGGAACTTTCACCCCGTTTCAATGCTTTGCTTACCCACATACTCCAACAAATCCAGACTCGTGAAAACTTGAAGTGGCCAGAACCACTAAAAGCCACCCCGACACAAGAAATTAGAACAAATATCGTGATATCCATAAGGAGCATAGGCACACAATCAAGGAGTGCAGAGCTCTCAAACAAGAAATAGGGCATCTCATCAGAATAGGATGACTGAAAGAGTTTATCTACCAAGATGGGAGGCAGAACCCCTGTGATGAAAGACCACCGCAAAGAAGGTAAGAATAAAGGCCTGAACAGAGAGAAATTCAAAACGATCAACAACGGAAAAATAATCAAGTTATCTTTGTGCTTCATGCTGACAATGCGGTAACGGGAATGTCTAACGGAGCTAGGAAAAGATATGCTCGGGAGGTAAGGACAGAACCCCATGTCCTCCAGATCTTGGCTATTCAAAAAAAGATAAAGCCAAAACCTCAGATCCAGTTCTCTGAATTGGACCTCAATAGGGTACATTGTCCCCATAATAATGCTCTTGTCATCTCACTCAAAATCGTTAACTTTAAGATCAAAAAAATTCTCGTGGATACTGGAAGTTCCACCAACGTGTTATTCTACGAACCCTTCAAACACATGAAACTCAACCCTAATGACATCAGAGCTACCACTATTGTCATAGCAGGACTCGATGAAAATCTCAACATCCTAGTGGGTAAGATTGACCTACAGACCACGATGGGAGAAAGGGACGGACAGAAGACACTAATATCTGAATACATGGTCCTAAACACTAAATCCTCCTATAATGTCATTATTGGGAGACCTTAGATCCAACAATGGGATCGGTTACTTCAACCCTCTACCAATGCCTGAAATATGTCCACAATGACAAAGTCTTCTCCATTAAGGCTATCAGCCCACTGCACGGGAATGTCAAACCAATAGAGGAGCTCATCAAAATACTCATCAGCACTAAAGGAGAGGGAAAGTATCTGCAAATTGGCTCAGCTCTTTCACCTTCCAAGCAAGAGGAAATTATTGAATTTCTAAAAAGTAACCTATTAGTATTTGCTTGGAAAACTAAAGATATGGAGGGAATAGATCCTAATTTCATCTCTTATAAGCTAATGAAAAATCCGAACCATCTTTTGGTGAGACAAAAAATGAGAACACTTGCCCCTGAATGCCACAAAACCATCAATGAAGAAGTCCAGAAATTGCTAAATGTTGGAATGATAAGATAAGTGTTCTACCAAGAATGGCTTGCCAATACAATTCTAGCAAAAAAGAAGAATGCCAAGTGGAGGGTCTGCATTGACTATATTGATCTAAACGAAGCTTTTCCCAATGACAGCTTTCTTTTTCCCAGGATTGATCAACTTGTCGATGTCATGGCAGGTCACGAACTTATGAGTTTCATGGATGCTTATTCTAGATACAACCATATTCAAATGTATCCATCAGACCAAGAGAAAACAACTTTCATATTAGAACGAGGTGTCTATTGTTATAGAATGATGCCATTTGGTTTAAAGAATGCTGGAACTATGTACCAGCGGCTTGTAAACAAAATGTTTAGCCCCCAAATTGGGGACATAATGGAAGTCTACATCAACGGCATTTTTGTCAAAAGTGTTCGGAATAGTGACCACATCCAGTACTTGAGTCAGACATTCGACATCCTAAGGAAACACAGAATGAAGCTAAACCTTTTAAAATGCACCTAAGGATCACAAAAGGGAAATTCTTGGGTTTTTTAGTTTCCCAAAGAGGAATTGAGGCAAATCCTTTACAAATCAAAGCTTTGATTGAACTAGAATCACCTAAAACTAAAAAAGATATCCAAGGCCTGAATGGAAGGATAGCAGCTCTAAATAGGTTTATCTTAAATCTACGAATCGGTGTCTCCCGTTCTTTAGAACCTTAAGGGGGAGTAAGGCCCTCGAATGGATCCCTGAATGCAAAGAGGCTTTCCAAGAACTCAAGCAATACTTAACTTTCCCTCGAACTCTTTTCAAAACTAATACCGGGAGAAAAACTACTCCTATACTTAGCTGTATCAGAAAATGCCATCAGCTCTGCTTTAGTCAGGGAGGACAAAGGAATTCAAAGGCCAATCTTTTACTTTAGCAAGGCACTTCTGGATACCGAGACAAGATACTCCAAAATTGAAAAACTGGTCTTTGCTTTGTGATATCCGCTTAGAAACTTAGACTATACTTTTAAGCCCATCCTATCATAATCCTTACATCCTATCCGTTAAAATCAGTCCTATATAAACATGAAGTTTCAAGATGACTAGTCAAAGGTCAATAGAATTGGGAGAATTTGACATATCCTATATATCACGGACTGCCATTAAAGGCCAAGTATTAGCAGACTTTGTAGCAAAGTTCACTCGAACACTATATTCGAAAACTCAAGCCACTACAGACACTTCGGTATGGCTACTTTACATTGACGGTTCGTCTACTGACAAAGGTTCTGGAGTAGGTATAATACTCCAATACCCTGATAAGATTGTAATCGAAAAAGTGATTAGCTTGAGATTTAGAGCCTCTAACAACGAAGCCGAATATGAAGCGTTTATCCTCGGGATGAAGGTGGCTCTAGAATGTGAAGCTCTGGACCTTGACACATTCTTTGACTCTCAGCTTGTGGTGGGTCAAGTTCTAGGAGAATTTTCCACCAGAGATTCAGAGTTAATGGAGTCACTAAAGCCATCTTTTCGCAAATTCAGCATTCCAAAGATCGAAAGAAGCCAAAATTCCAAGGCTGATGCTTTAGCAAACATGGCCTTCCATCTTAAGCCAAAAAGGGATTCAATGGTGAAAAACTCATACCAGTCAAAACCTAGTATTGAGGTAATACAATCCCTCCAAATTTCAGAACAACCTCAGAATTGGATGACTCCCATCATCCAGTATCTAAAGGGGAGGTTGCTTCTTGAGAACAAGAATAATGCCAGGAGAATTTGAATTAGGACAACTCGGTACTTAATTCTTAAAGAAAAGCTTTAACGAAGATCCTACACACAGCCCCTCTTATGTTGCTTAACTCAAGAAGAGGCCCACTACATCCTAGCCTAGATACATGAAGAGATCTGTGGCAACCATAATGGCGGAAGGACCATAGCCCACCGAGCACTAACTCAAGGCTACTACTGGCCTAGTATGCTAAAACAGGATAAGGAATATGTCTAGAGGCATGACAAATGTTAACGATTTGCCTCATACCAACATCAACCTCATCATAAACTCATTCCTATTGCCAGTCTTTGGCCTTTCGCTAAATGGGGAATAGATATTGTAGGGTCATTGCCAAAAGCCCCTCAGAATAAGATATTCTTGTTAGTCGCCATTAACTATTTTTCTAAATGGGCGGAGGCTGAACCACTGACCCACATAACAGAGGTAGAAGTAAAGAAGTTCACATGAAAAAATATAGTATGCAGGTTCGGCATACCCCCGTCATTATTTCAGACAATGGGGCGCGATTTGCTGGAAAAGTATTCAGGAAGTTCTATAAAAACCTGCACATTAGCCACCATTTCTCCTCTCCAGGGCACTCTTAAGCTAATAGGCAAACCGAGGTTACCAAACGCACTATTCTTGAGGCAATTAAGAGAAGGTTAAAGGAGGCCAAGGGAAGATGGGTCGAAGAACTCCCTGGAGTACTCTAGGCCTACCGAACTACCAGAAGGACCCCAACTGTAGAAATACCATTCTCACTCGCCTATGGCACCGAGGCAGTCATTCCTGTTGAAATTGGCATGTCGACCCTTAAGACAAACTGCTTTGACCAAGGGACCAATAACTAACAACTCACGGAGAATTTGGACTTACTTGAAGAAAGATGTGAGCAAGCTCGGATTAGGACCGAAGCCTATCAACAGAAAATGCCTAAATGTTTCAACCAAGGGGGGTTAAAACCTATCAACTTCTAGATCGGAGATTTCGTCCTAAGAAGGGTGTTTCCAAAAACTAAAAACCCCACCATGGGAAAGCTTTCCCTTAATTGGGAAGGACCTTACAAAATAACCAAGATCATCAAACCTATGACTTATTGGTTAGAAGATTTGACTGGGAAATATGTACCCAGACCTTGGAACATCGAACATTTATGTAAGTATTATCAATAAAAAAGCTACTTTTGATTCACCTCAGAGTTTGTCACTCATTGCACAGATCCTTAAAAAGCCTTATATTCGTTATAAGTGCTATAAGTCTAGTCCATTTTACTCAATGCACAAACCCTTAAAAAGTCTTGTATCCATTACAAGTGCTATAGGTCTGTCCATTTTACTCAATGTACAGACCCTTAAAAGCCTTATATGCATTACAAGTGCTACAGGTCTAGTTCATTTTACTTAATGCACAGACACTTAAAAGCCTTGTATCTATTACAAGTGCTACAGGTCTAGTCCATTTTACTCAAATGAATAGATCCCTAAAAGTCTTGTGTTCAAAACAAGTACTGTAAGGTCTAGTCCTTTTTATCAATATACAGATCACCCAAGACCTTCCATTCATTACGAGTGTTATGGGTCTAATTCATTTTTCTCACTCTACATATCTCTGAAAAAGGCTTATTTTAATTACAAGTGTTGAAGATATCTAGGAAAAGCTTGTTTTAATTATAAGTGTTGAAGATCTTTGGAAAAGGTTTGTTTACAAGTATTGAAAGTAGGTAGATTATAACTTATCAATATGCAGATGCCTGAGAACCCTTATTTTTATTCACAAGTATGGCTGCTCTGAGTATCCTGTTATTTCGGCCTCTGAAATATCTCATGGGTGCTTTGGAATTTCTAATGGCCTGAATGTTGAAGAGATTATCTTAAAATCAAGTCATACTACAAAATTATCAAGCAAGACGCGAGTTCTAAAAGAAATCAAATTTTATATATTGGCCCAAAATTTGGGAAAGTTACAAGATAGAAACAAAAAATAATAATAATAATAATAATACCGAGGCATCCCTAGTATACTCCGCTGCTGGTTCAACAGTCTCTGAAGCAACGACCTGAGGGAGTTCTAGGTCCGCTGCCTTCTCTTCATCATCAGAATCCTACGTATCAATCTCAACTTAGCAGACTTCAATGTCATCTACCCCAATTAGATCCAAGTCAGGAAACTTCTTACGAAACTTCACCCTGAAGGTTCGATACCCATGCTCGATCAGCTTCCCACGTAGATCCTAGACTTCAGCTTTCAGATCCACTTCAATTTGGGCTCTAACTATTTCAACGGTGTCCTAAACCTTTTGAATGGAGGTAGCCTAGAAGTATGCAAACCTTCTTTTGAGGTCTTCTAGTTCGAGAGTAAGGGTATCCCTCTCAGACTCCAGAATCGAATAAGAGTTAGCGGCTTCCTTCAGTTTTTCCTCAGCCGTTGCTACATAGGACTGAGTTGTTCCCAGCTGGAGTTTAGCTTCATCGAGCTCAGATTGGAAGGCGTCAATCTACTCGGGATCCTCAGAAGAGTCCATGATGGCTACTAAGCCATGCACAACCTGAAAAATAACAAGTAGCACAAACAGGTCGGAATATGTTACAGAGCTAGAAAAAAAAAAAGAGAAAAAAAAATTATTATGCAGATCTCACCCTCATGTGGAATGGCATCAGATCTTTAGAAATCTTATGCGCCCTCAGCCCTTTGAACTTACTTGGGCCCATTGTCCAAGAGTCCTCATTGGCCTTCTTCACAGCCAACAGGTTGGAATCATCAGACTCTAGGGAAACAGCAACAAACTTGCCCGTCCCCTTTTTCTTCTTCTGAACAATAGGCACTAGGGGCAGAAGGGCCTCCTGAACAAGGAAAGTCCCCAAATCCTCTAAGACGGTTCTCTCAGGGGAGTTGGATATTAGCCTCCTTCTTTTCACTTGAAGAGGAGGCTCAGTAGGGGAAGAGCTTTCCCCAACCTTTTTTTTCTTCTTCCCTAGGGCTCATCATGTCAGAGCTTACACAATACGCAATGTTTACCAAAAACAAAATTCAAATTATGCGTCGTGGTCCCATTGTGTTCAACAATACCCCACGATCCCTAAGTATTCGAACCTAAGCTCTGATACCAAGTCTTGCATGCCAACGGAGAAGAACAGTGAAACGAGACATGGGTGTGACATAAAGTTGCATGTATGTGTCATGCATATTGACATTGTATAACATTGAGGGATTGAAGGGTTATAGCTTGTAAATGTACACTTGCACATGCCACACCTTAACTTTGTTCTTTGCATTAGCATTATGTCATACCAGCAGTTGAGTTGACCCCTCGTGGGATATCATATTACAGATGAGACTCCCGGTACTTGAGACTTGATGAAGTCTTGAAAGAAGGAGGGGAAAAGAACTTGGAAGGATATTTGGCCCTTGGGGCATATTTTGTATGTATGAGCATAAACCCAAAAGACTTGTGTTTTAATTTGAAAAAATGGTAAACTATAGGCCTTGGGCCAATTTGTAATGTAAGGGCTTAAGCCAAATGACATGTAGGATATATTTATTTAATGTGCCTTATATGTATATATGTTGAAGGAAACGAATATATGTTTAATTTCCATGAATTGTTGCCATCGAGTGAGGATGAATTGTGATGTGTTTATATATATGAACGGTTGTAAAATATTAGCTAAAAAATGCTTAGAAAACAAAGGAAACTATAGTGAAATTTTTCAAAACATAGCAACTAGATTGAGTGGAGCGGGAGAGCATGCCTATACTTTCTAATAGGGGATTAAAAGACTTAAGAAGAATGAAGAAATGTAAAGAAATGAAAATAAGGGGCATAGGAGAAGACTTGGGAAAAATTAGTCAAAATTTACTTGAAGTCAAAAAATAAAGGAAAAAAGGTAAAATGATCATTTTACATGTTATAGGGTCCCATACCAAGTTTGGTGATGAAATAAATTGAAATGGGTAGCAAAATATCAAAATCAAGATTTTTGGCCAAAGTTGGAAAATTTTGGTACTGTAGCATTTTAGCTACTGGTTTACTATAGCAATGAATAGTAGCTACAGTAACCAATAACAGCAGCCCGGACATGCCCCAACCCCAGCCAGCACCCAGCCGCGCGCGTGCCTTCCTTTGCGCGTGCTGCCCTCTACTATGCACACCTGTGCTTAGCCATGCCATGACCTACCTTTTCAAGGCCATTTGATTCCATGTTTGACACCACTTTTTGAGCCATGTTTGGGCACCATATTGGGCCATGTTTGGCCACTTCCTTAGACAAATTTTGGTGGACTTTTTGACCTATTGTTGGCCTATGTCTTAGGACATTTGGGGGGCCATTTGGACCATTATTTCAAGGCATATTTAGAGACATTTTCGGGACATGACTTAGACCATTTTTGACCATTGGTTGGGGAGGTATTTGACTACCATTTAAGACCCATCTTGTGTGAGTCTAATTAACAAATTTTCATTTTTATTTTGGGGGGAAAACATGGGAACATGGATGAGTAATCAACTGAATATATTTAATTATTATTTATTAATTTTTTTTTAATTTCATTTCACTCACTCCCCGGATTTGTGAAAATTCAGGGCATGACACATTAGGACACTAGGGATTTTTTCAAGCTCTCGGACCGATCCCGCACTCCATCAAATTGTTGGGGCAAAGAATGGCATCATGAGAATAGGTTGCTGGTTTGAAGGAGCCTCTTGTACTTTTTTTGAAGATCGACTATGAAGAATGATATCTTCCAAGCTCTCTTATCTGCACGAAAGCATAAAATTAGGCTAAAAAAGAGAAGCAATACACAAAATTAGAAAGCCTAAAAAATACAAAATTAAGAGAGGGACCTCACCCTTAGTCCTAGTCTTCCATGGGAAAATTGAAACTCGGCTCTCGAAATCCTCAAACTCCCATCCTCCCGTTACAAAAAAGTACCACTTTTTCTAGGTCTTGTTGGAAGTGGGTACAGATGAGAGAGATCTGAACCCTTTGTCGAAAGACATATAAAACAAGCCCTCCAACTTTAGGAATTTCATCTCTTCTTTTATGACTCATAATCCTACCCAACTTAAGAGATCTACAATCTATAAATAAAACCATAAGGTACGCTTTCAATTCATGTTCAATTATTCCTTTCAATTATAGTTTTATTTCCTTGACTGACTTTATCATTAGAGTGGCTACCACCGGAACCTACCTAGTGACCCTCTGATCCCGAATTCTTGATAGGTAGCGAAGGACGAGGGCCCCTCTGATAAAAAAAAAAGAGAGTAACATCATGTGATATAACTCATTTTTTTATTGAAATATAATAAACATGACAAACTGACAAAATGTAAAAAAAAAAAACGTAATTTAAGCTATAGTAAAATGTAATTATAGTCATACAACTGAGTTGTTAAGTCTGTATGTCGTCTGTCTCTCATGTGAGATGTCGTAGCTTCTGTGTTAAGAAACAGTTTTATGCAATACAATAATTTTTTTACTAGTTATAAGTTTACTCACCATGTATTAATCCTTTCAACAGGATGAGTCTCATAGATATGGATTCTATTTCATATGAGAAGGTGACACAAGATAAATAAATTTATGATGGGCAATAAATCATTATTTATTATCCATCCACACTTGAAACATCTCTCATTCTTTTTTACACTGGCAATTATTAACACTATGTTTGGATATATAAGAGGGGAATAAGAGGAGGGGATAACATTAGCTATGTGGGAGATAAGAGGAGAGTGCAATTCCTCCTTCATGCTTAGATAGTAAATGAGAGAAAGGAGAGTGTAATCCTTTCATCTCACTTGGGAACAATAGAAGAAGGAAATGAAATAAAATAATTATATATTTTTTACTATTATGCACTAGAATAGAAGTGTCTTTTTTTTATATATAATTTTAAGATTAAAATTTGTATTATAAAAAATTCATTAAAGACTCTCTCACTTCCTTCTGGCTCCATCCACTCTTGGAAAGAGAGGAAATTGAATAAAATAAGGGTTAAGAGACCCCTTCATCTCCCTCACTCTCCTTCTCTAATTTTAAACCAAGCACAAAATAACCTCTCCCTCTCCCTCATTCCCCTTTCCTCTCATTTCTTTTTAAATCACTCAATCCAAGCAGAGTGTAAATCGACTCACACCAACGGTATAGAATTAAACGTTTACATCATTTTAATAAAACTTCGATCATGAGTATGTTACATTGTTTAAATTTTTATTCTAAATGTATAATGTCACCCTTTATTATTAATAATATTTTAAAAAATAAATTATATTGACTTTTTTTTGAAAGTTTTGTCAATACAAATATTTTTTTTTTACTTTTATTGACAAATTATAAAGACATTCCCTCAAACTTTATTTTTTTTAAAATGACAAAAGAGCCTCTTTCATATTTTTTTTTTTATTAAAAGAATTGACTATTTTTTCATTTTTAAATAAATATTAATTAAAATATTTTGTTAACTAAATAATATAAATTATTTATCTTAAATTTATTTTTTCATATAAAATGAAAAAATTCTAATTATTTAAAATGGATTAGATAAGTAATGTCTCTATTATTAATTGTAAACACACTCAAGATGTGAATTAGGTATGGCATTAATTGTTATCACTAAGAAGAAAGCTAAAGTTGAAGATGGTAGGACTGTAGCTGGTGATTCTACATCATCTACACCTAACTACTTCTGTAAATGTATTGCTTTGGTGGGTCTTTTCATTGTTTCCATCTCATATTTCCATTTATGTTGGTTGTAATTATTGGTTTCTGAGGATATTTTGGGATAGTTGTGCTGTTTTTTTTTCCCTTGCCTTGATAATTATGTGATTTAGGGTTAACATTTTGTTTTGTCAATGGAAGAAGTATTTATTTATAAATATAATTTCTAAAATTTAATTATGCGATATTAACTTTTTTTATAAAAAGAGATAAGAAATATGACTTGACTATTGGAAACTTTCACGAATTTGGCTTAACTAATGCACAATTTCAGTCTGTCTAGTTGTTTCTTTTGGTTGGTTCATGTGATAAGAAAAGAGCTTGACATCCCATCTGGTCGATGAAGTGCCACTGGCCTCGTTGGACTCCCAAATGTAACCCAATATGGCATCATCTTCATGCTTAATAGCTTATTAAGTCTAAGTTTCATTGAACCAAGACAATTTGTTACATACCCAAAAATACATTCTAGAAAGGCATTATTGGTAACGGTGGTGTTAAGGTTTAATCATTCTCACACCTTATCCTTTGGGATGTGGTCCATTTTTCTAATCTCACTAGCAAACAAATTCATTTTCTTTGTCTACTTTCTTATTTTTAAAAAATCACTATAACTATTCTCTTTAATTCCTCTTTAAACCAAAATCATTTTCTAATTTTTATTTAAAATAAACCCATTTTCTTCTCTAAAAGACTAAAACCATCCATAATCATTCTATATAATTTCTCTGTTTAAAACCAAACTCATAACCATTGAGAGAGTAAGACTTAATTTTTAAGAGAGATTTAATAAGAAAAAAATTCATTGGAAGAAATTAAGAGAAAAAAAGAAGCTTAAATTGATTGTGCATTTATATAGATTTTAAAGATATTAATTTAAAGAATAGTGGATAGATACAGATTTAGAGAGAGAGAGAGAGAGAGAGAGAGAGAGAGAGAGAGAGAATTATAAATAAAATATATAATTTGCAGAAAGGGAATGAGGAGGACAAATAGGAAAAAACTAAAACTATATTTGCGATTGATTTCTTTTGGGGATGAAAGGTGACAAAATACATACTTGTTGCAATATAGTATACATCACTCACATCCTTACACAATTAACATCATCATCGTCATCATCCAAATCACCTTCCTTCCAACAACACTCTGCATTATTGTTCCAAATGAAAAGTTCCTCTATTCTGAATCAGACTCCACGTTTCCCATAGCCTTTAATCCTCTTGGTCTCTGCAATTAGTTTTAAATATATATATATATATATATATATAAAGTTTTAATTACATCCTTTGTATATATATTGTATCAGAATTAAAAGATTAAATGACGAATCATGAAACCAAATCACAAATAATTTAAGACGTAAAAAAGGAATACATATACTCGTGTGTATATATATATATATATATATATATATATAAAAGAAAATTGTCCGAGTAAATTTGCATTTTTATCAAAGGGTGAGGTGAAGTACCTTCTTGGATATCTTTTTCTCCCTCACCTCGTAGCGTTCCAGGGTTAGATCGCATAACCATGTCCCTGGACTTACCAACTGTATCACAAAAACACAAACCACTTTCAGATTACTAACCTTCAACGTAATATTTTCTTAAAACTAAAAACAAAATGACTTCCCCACGCAGCCATGCCGATGTCAACTATTATTTTGAATCCGGTTTTTCAAAGCAACAATTGCCATCTTTTTTTCCTTTGGTTCCAGAACCAGCTCAAAACAATTTGAGCCCTGCAGCGGTAAAGTTAAATGAAGTTTTTTTTTTAAAAAAAAATTATTCTTGTTTTTCAGATACAAGAAGAATAATTTTTAAATAAAATACATATAAATTTAAAACATTTTTAAAATAGTTTATACTATAACAGTTTTTATTAATATATTTATAAATAAAACTTTAATAAATATATATAAGCCTCTTTAATGCCTATAGTTAAATAATAATAGAATTCTTCCATAATTAAATACTATTGGGTACTAAGGGGCTTGTCCCAAAATCGTCAGGTCGAAATTCAACGAATGTCACTTTCTCTTGAAACTAATCTATACGAAACGCTGACCCAACTTTAATTAATCCCCTAGCTCGTATATGATATAATTCATTCCCCGGACTAGTCTACTTGAAGAATCAAATATGAGTTATCAAAAAATAAATAAATAGAAAATGTGTTTATGGTATATTCTTTGTGAGATTAGACTTTTATGAATTCCAGACTTTTATTATAAATACCTACAATTTAAGACATTCTATACTGGGGAAGCCTAAAGCTAATTTTTTTTTTTTCAGCTTAATTGTAAAGTCAGCCTTGTTTGGTTGGATGCGTAGCAATAATTTGAAGACAATGTCATTGTAAACTCGGGCATGAGATGGTCTTTTAATTATTGGATGACCTAACCATCCAATGCTTAAAAAAACCCAAACCTCATTAGCTTGAGTTTATTTTTAATAACATTGTACATAATTAATGAATTAAATAAATACATTATATTAAACAAACCAAACCAAACCAAACCAAAACCTAGCTTAGATAAATGGGTGGTGGTAGAGAATAGATAAAATAGATGGTTATGTATTCATGTTTATTTTGTGCTGTGGCAGTTGCCAGTGTGGTCCAACCTGGTATACAACCATTGTGTGTGATATTAATATATATATATATATATATATATGCCCACAGTCTGTGAAGATAAAAATACACAACGCCACCCACAACAAAAGGGCACTAAGACCATTAATTCTCGACCCGGTTTTGTCATTTTGTCTTTGAGATCTTTCTTGTATGACTAAGTCCAGAGCTTTCCACATATGCACCGTTTACGGTCCATTTCAATCTTGACGCCACTATATATATTAAGTTAAATCTGCTACAATTATGGTCAGTTACACACGCGTCAACTGACACGTGTACGTCGCTGTCCACATTCCCACATCCCATTTATTGTCCTTTTCCACACTTTCTTCACCTTTTGGGCCACAAGAAAGCGTTAAAGTAGGCCTCTTCCATAAGTGCCCCACCCAACCCCACTACCCAATTCAAAATTTATGATTTTTTTTATTTAAATAAATTCATGTGTCGACTTTATTTTTTCCTTTTTCACCTTACAATTTTTTTTAAAATTCGCATCAAAATTATATATATATATATATAAAATAAAGCTTTCTATTTTGAATAGTCAGACCAACTTAAATGACCTTGTAAATTCCTATTAATCACACTATTTAAATTTCTTTTAAAAAACAACAAAATCTTGACCCATTTTTATTATAATTTTCAAAAATAATAATAAAAGTGCTTAATTATTTTTAAGGAAAATATTTGAATAAAGTTACTCGTAGACTTATTTGAGGCTTTCCAAGTAATTTGAAGTAAAAAAAATATTGTAAATAATAATATTTTCATTAAAAAAAAAATTAGGGAAAAGAGACATACATTGAGGGTGCGTTGAATGAACTTTGCTCTCTTCTTGGGTCTTTGAGGCAGCTTGGACCCTTTGATGGCCATGAAATCCTCCTCTTTCTCCTTGTTCGTCAAGGCGATCACGAACTTCGGAGGCCACACCATCGGGATCGCATCGCTCCCGGACGACGACCCTCCTTTCTTGCTATCGTGCGCCGTCTCCGACGATGCGGACGCTCCACCAACATGATTATCATTATGATTATTGTGGTGGTTGGTAGCGGTGGTGGTCTTATTATGATGATTACTGCCTCTCTTATCCTGCGCACCCCCTCTGTCAGGAGAAGCCAATCCTCGCACACCGTTGCTGTGTCCCTTCATAGCAATTGAACACTCAGAATTCCTACCAGAAAAAAAAAAATTAACACCAAAAACACACATCATTACAACATATACATACACACATCGAATTTAAATTTAAAATACAAAAAAAAAAAAAAAATTGTATGAAATAAATATTTTAGTGAAATTACAGATATAGCCTTGAGAGTGGATTCGATCGCTGAAGTGGGGGCTAGAAAGTAGACGGGTTTTGCGTATAAAATGGGGGTTGTTTTGGGAGAGAGAGAGAGTGGTGATGTTTTTCCAGTCTGGCCTTTAAAGGCAGGGTGGGTTTGATTAAAAAACAAAAAGGGTAGAATCTGTAGATATTTGGGACTCGGCCTGTGCAATTGAATTGAATCTAACGTGAACAGATGGGGAATGCAAGGAAAAGAAGAGTGTGTGTTTTCTGTCAGAATCTGAACCGTTGGATTAGGTTCTTGCCTTTTCTTGCTGAGAACACGTGTCGCAATCTAACGTGTAGTAGTGAGATCGCCTAATCTAATACTGAATGGGACGGTTTTAGAATTGGTTTTGCTTGGATGGGAAGAGGTTTTCGGAGCACACCGCAAACGTGGCAGGAGAGCAATCCACTTTTGTCGCGTCCCGGTGGTTCCGACAGTTCACATCCCATGTGGTAGACTCCGAGCTATGATCAGATGTGAACGGGACATCGTAAGCTTGCCAATGGGTCCATACTAATCACGTTTCAACAATAATTAGGTGGGATTAATGATAATTTAATTATACAGCAATCTCCCGGTCACGAAATTTCTTGATATTGACATGCCCATATAACAATAATTTTGATAACTAATAATATTAACAATAAAAACAAATCCATCATGTGTTTCTACCCTAGCTTAACCCTCTTTAACATGATAATTTAATTATAGTAACATAATCTGGTGCTCCAAAAAGGGGGGTTGAAATTGAAGAACGGAATTACGACATCACTCCCACGTCATTATCAAATATGATATAATTATTACTTACAAACTCAACTAACTTCTTTAAATTTATAAAAATTATTTACTATCAATCTAAAAAAAATTATTTGTGAGATGTCGTGAAACTATTTTACATAATAATGTTTAATGTCGGTTTCACTCAAATATGAATTTCATCGTCATTTCGTACAAATTTAAATATTTCTGAGACATTCTAATGAACTTTTTTTTTCTGCTAAACTTTTTATCGGACCAAAAACATATATATACTTTCTAAATTTATAAGTTAAATTTTTATTTCAAATAATACGTTACTAATGTGATATAACAACATTAACAAAATTACCTACCTATAATGACGCAACATTTTAAAAAAAAAACCTTTGGGATGTGTATATATTGCTAGCGAGCAGTTAGGTAGGATGTGTATATATTGCTAGTGAGCAGTTTCGATCTCCATATGAAAAAAAATAAAAATAAAAAAGAGGAAATCCACTCAAAAAAGCAGATGAGCACCCACTACTGTGGGGTGCGCACTACGCACCCCTCCCATATTCCATGATCTCATCAAGACACAGCTCACGTGCCACTCATACTAGGTACCCGAAAAGCTCACGACCTCACCGGAGCATATATCACAATCGCTCAAAAACAGCAAAGTTAAATAAAAAGGTACCTGAGAATGCGATGAGAAGGCGAAGCCGGACGTTGACGGAGATTCAGGTAACCGTTATTGTTGTTGTTGTTGTTGGCGGCGGCTGGTAGTGGTTGGTTGGTTCGAAGTAGAGTCCTTGTTAGTGTTGGTATCGGATCTGACGACCCGGCGGTCGATCCGAACGGTGGTTCTGTGAACTGGCGTGGCGGAGGCCGAGTCGTTGTTGACGTTATCCTTCACTTGGATCTTCATACACCTGAGTCTCTTCCGGTTCCCCCACTGCAATACGAAATCAGACGACGTCGTAGCAGATAATCTGGGCTCAGACTGGTGTGTTGTAGATCTCAACAATCCTCCACCACCACCTCCTCCTAAGACTCCCACTAGTCTTTCTCCATTGTGGTTGTAATTATTCTTTTCCATCTTTTTTGGACACCTGTCACATACTCACAAAAATTAAAAATCAAAAATCAAAATTAAAATCAAAATCAAATAAGTGGATCAGGGTTAGTTGGTTATCTAACTATAGTTTGCCATCAACAACTAAAGCAAATTCCGCAGCATAGATAACCCAATCAAATCAAAGCATATGAATCTCTCCTCTCTCTCTCTCTGCAACTTTCTACAAATTCAAACAAAAGAAGATGATAATGGAACTAATGATGATTATGATCAAATTTTAGTTTTTTTTCTGAAATTAGAAAATCAAAGGATATTTAGTAATGGTGCTAGGTCTGGGTTCTAAAAATGGCGGTTTGCGAATCCAACATTTATTAACAAGAACGATGAAAAAAAATCATCTTCTTTTTTTTATTCAGGCCGTTTGGTTGTCGAGATAAGCTGAGCGACGATTAGAAATTTGAATAATTGAGTTTAATAAGGGGGAAATGGATGACTCGACTCAAGTTCCCAAATTGTGAAATATTAAAAAATGTACTAATGTTTAAATCTCATTCTTCTCTCCACCTCGCATTTTCTCAGCAACCAAACAGCTGGAAAATTTCGAGAAAAGAATTCTCACGTAGTGAGAGAGGAAAACGAAGAAACCCTCAACGAATATTAAAAGAAAATTGAAGGAATAGTTTCACAGGGAAAAGAGTTATCTCAGGAAATGAGAGAGAGACTCTGACTTGCATAATCAAAGGCAAAATTATCCATCAAAAATATATTTGCAACCAAGCTCAACAGAAAATAATTAAAAGATGGAAAAAAAAAAAGAGCTAAATAAGGCGTCAAATTGAGAAAGAAAATCATCAAAGCGGGCCAATTTGTTGCCGAAATTGAAAATTTTGGAACAGCAAATCAGGGGTAAATTTAAAATAAGCGAACGGGACGAGGAAAAAAAGATGCAATCTGTAGATACAATCTGAATGCAAACAGAGGACGCAGAGAACTATGCCGTCTCAATTCACATATCGCCTATCCTGCGAGAAAAAACCGAGAAAATGAAGGGCCATTTGAGAAATCATCGCATTACCTGAAAGCTTCAACTTTGTCCTAAAGAAACAGGAGCCGATTGCTTAGGAATACTGAAGAGTACAAAGAACAAGAACAGGAATAATCGGGTCAGCCTCGCTCTGAAAAATCACGAAGGCCTGAACAGAGTGTATGCAAATGAACAAGATATTCAACTCGCCAAAAGCTGATTTGCCTAAAAGCAGAGTCACTGATACTGCAATAACAGAGCACATCAAATCATCAGCTAAATTACAGAGATCAAGCTTGCAATTTTGATTTTTTAATTGTGATATTGTTAGTAGACATCGATTTCGTACCTTATATACTCTGATTTGTCATTACACCGAATTAACAAAAAAAAAAAAAATCCTCTTTTTCCGTCTTCTGAATTGGTTAATTGAAAACTGATGGCAGATTCGTGACCACAACACCGTCAATTAACAAAAAGTTTCGTCCTTAAAAGAGTCTTCAGACTATGAATAACCAAATTGGGAGTTGTTACTAAGAGGAAATGACGACATTCCAAAGCTTTAATATTTGAATTCCGTGTTCAATTCCGATCGCTCAAACCCAGAAACTGATCTTTGCAGTTCGGAAATCGTCCAGAAAACTGCCTAAAATCTCCTGGTAATGTACCTGTCAAATATAGATTGAACAAAGACACAGTTAATTACCACGATTAATTATAGAAAATCAAACAATATCAAAATATATCTCAATTACGAACCTCTGAACAACCCTTCTCTCTCTAACATCCGACGAAACAAAACAAATCTTCACAAAGTGTTTCCAGAAATCAAAACCAAATCCACTTCAATACCTCATAAAACAACTTCAAATGCATCTGTCAAACAAAATAAAACATAAGAAAAGTCATTTTATAGAAATTTAGTTACACGAAAAGCAACAAAAGATCGAGTTCTTGTCCTCAATTTTCACAAACCTCTGAACTCCAATCTCTCTCCCTAACAAATTTAATGGAGCGAAAAGCAATCTTCCCAAACCTGTCGAAATGTATCTGTGAAACAAAAGAAAAAGTTATCACAGAGAACCAATCGCATAAAACAAATACAAAATCAAACTCTCTCTTCAGTTACAGACCTGCGAACTCTGTAATCTCTCTCCAGAACTTTATTCTCTACAATATTCAAATCTTCGCGAGCTCCAGATCTTCTAATACCAGGACAACTTCAACATTTCAGTGACCGAAACCCCGTCAAAATTTCCAGGAAAATCCATCCCCTGTATTTCCCGAGAAAGTGAGAGAAAATTTCATGAGAGAGAGCTTCTGATAGAACGAAATGCTCTCTCACCCTTTCAAACCCCTGTTTATATACCCTCCCGTTTTAATTTCACACTCCGTCACATCGCAGCCGTCCATCATCCATCAGACGCTCAGATCGCCCTTCTCTTGAACCGTCAGCTCCGTTCTACACACACTCCCGTTACGCCGTAACAATGTCCCACAAACACCACATTCCACTTCACGGCGTTAAAATATTTGACGGAATATCCAACGCCGTTACTTTGCCGTCACTTGAATTTACTCCCTTACTCTATTAATTAATTAAGAAATAATTACTCAATTAATTACTTCTATATCCAACGGTTTTAAAATATAGAATTAGTTTCTTTTATATGAATAAAATATTCTTACATAAGAGATTCACGAGTCATTTTAATAATGAAAGAAATTTTTTTTATAATTATCAAATATTATAAAAGAGATTAAGGTAATTATATCTAAAGAAAATTAATAAATTTATATATATTTTTTTGTTAACACTCGTGTTCTAATAATTTTGATAAGAAAATTCAGTGTAATATTTTTATAATATCAAATATTCTTTCTCTTTCTCTCATTTTAAGAATTCTTATAAAAAAAATAAATTATTTAATTTTTTCATAATAAAATAAAAAAATATAATTTTATAAAACTAATTTTATTTTACCGTTAGATATTACAATCATTTTATAAAAAATATAATTTTATAAATCACTTCATTTCACGTTAGATATTACAATGACATCAATTAAATAAAAAATAATAATTTTATAACATTTTGTGTTTTAACTTTTCAAACACACTTTTGTAAGATGTCAAATAAAAAAGTTAAAGAACTTCTTGTTCATTCTTGTAATTACAAATATATTTATGTAGTTATTAAATTTTACAAATGAGGCTAATGAAATTATCTCATTAATTAAAGACCAATTTGGCAAATGGTACGTATGCAGTTAGTACAGTAACTGAACTAGGATTAGTCAAACTAACCATGGTTAGCTTAATTTAACCTAACGAATTGGTGGGACGATACCGGACGGAATCTCGTGTACGGTTCTAGTAGATCGTATATAAGCGCGGAATTTATATTCCACGATGGCGGAGTTGACTATATTGTTTAATCTGGGCCGTCGGTTTAACATATTTTAAATATTTTGATGTGGGACCAAAGAATAAGCTTTTTGTGACTATGTTAGGTGATTGATTCTTGATTAATTTTTCTGATAATCTTGATTAAGAAAATCTGATTTGAGGTGAGGTGAGGCGGCAAACAAGATAGACGCACGTTTTATGCCTAGTTTTGCTCAAAAAGTCATGAAATTGAGCATGTCTTGTGTGTATTTCCTTAGAACCGACGACAACGTTCTTCATGCTTATGTGTCTCGTTGTTATTGGCTTATTGCCTTATCTTTTCCGGCAGCACAGGAGGTTGCATTTTCTACCGTAGTTCTGCCCTTGATTCTTAACCATTATAAATAGAAGAGTAATGCTAATTGTACTCGAGATTCTTGCTTAATTTTTTTTCTCCCGTAGACATAAAGATTGTGGGACCTTTGTTATAAATACATGTGAATTTTATCACTTTATTATAATGGGTTCCACAATTTTATGTAGAAGAGTGAGAAAAGAAAATTATTATATTTTCAAATTTGTATTCTAAATTTGTATCACAAATAATATAATATTGATTTAATATTAATGACATAATTTAAAATATGGCAGGTGAGAAAATGGGATAAAAATTTAGGATATGTTTTTGGAAAGTGTAACATTACTTCTTAAAAAATGGATGAAAAATTTATTATGTTTAGAATTTTCAAAATTAAAATTGGTGAGACATTTGAAATTTAAATACAAATGATCTTCCAAGTATAATGATTTAAAATAATGGGAGGAATTGAACTAATTCTTTTAAGGATAAATTACACTAATCTTAACCGAAATTTTTAACAATTACACCGAGCTCTCCTAAAATTTTTAAAATTATACAAACTTCTCTTACTTTTTCTAATAAACTACGCTAACCTTTCCTTCAATCCAATTTCTTTTTAAATATGAAAAAATTGTCCCTCTCAATTTTTTCTTTTTCTAACTATTTTTAAAGAAATTTTTTTCGTTTTATATAAAATTAAATTTTAAATAAATAATTTATATTTTTTAGCCAAAGAAGATTCTAATTAATATTTATTTGAAAATAAAAAAAAAATAGTTAGAAAAAATTGGTTAAAGTTTTTAAAAAATACAAAAGAAAAAAAAAACATAAAAAGGGCAACATTGTCCTTTTACAAAAAAACTTGAATTGGAGGGGAGATCAGTGTAATTTCAGAAACTTAAGGGATAGTCAATGTAATTGTCAAAAATCTCATGAGAGGTTAATATAATTTACCCTTCATTTAATTATTGAAACAAATATTAGAAAATTAAAATGATATTTGAGAAGCGGATTTTCTCATTAATACAATCATGGTGAGTTATTAACGTAAAAAGACGCGAACAAAATTGAGATTAATGAGGAGCTAAATTCCCACCATAATAAATTTTTTTACATTTATGCTTTAATCTATTCAAAAAGAATCCTAAATATCAAATTTATGCAATTAAATTATTTTTTGGACATATAATCTATATGACTACTGAGTTCTACAATCTAAAGTTACAAAAGGTTGACCTAATTCAGGAACTCTAGTAGGATTCTTTATTTTACAATACTGATATACCATAAAGCGACAGATCAATTCAAAGCATGACACTGTGTATGTACAAAGTTTTTCAGAATACAGATCAAGAGAGATTTTACTACCCAAATCAGATAGACACAGGGAATTCAGAGGTATATTATTCAGAATGGTGCACCGCCTCTAGCCCTTTTCTTCAGAACAAATGGGGTACCGATCTGCTCATTACAAGATCTCGTGGTAAGAAGAGTAGAGTATCTACAAGAATGGATTTCGAATTGGTCACCGCCTTCCAGTATTCAATCGATCTCAAAATAAGGAAACTTAATTCAATATGGCAACTACTATCTTCGGATATCTACGGATCCCTACTTTTATGGTTCCAAATCTTATTCAACTTAGAAGATCTACAACCTATAAATAAGACCACAAGGTACGTTCTCAATTTATGTTCAATTATTCTTTTCAATTACAATCTTTTTAATTTACTAACCTTATCATCGGAGCGGCTACCACCGAAGTCTTTCCGGTGACTCTCCGATTTCGAGTTCTTGACAAGTTACGAAGGAGGAGAAGCCCCTCTGATCAAAAAGAGCAACATCAGTTTGGCGCCGTCTGTGGGAACGACAAATCGTTCTTGCTATCTTTTCTTCAGAAACAACAAATCCTTTGTCTTTCTCTTCCAAAAAGGCAATGGTTCCCAATCTTTGTCCTAGAAAGAATTCCTAAAACCCCCGAAATCAGCCTCTTGCTAGAAGAGGAATGGATCAAACACCCAATCAATTGCAACAACAGCTTGATCGGATTCAATGATAATCTGATCAGATACAAGAACAATTCATTGCCATGTCACAAGCTCTAGCTTCATTGGCCCAGAGCAAGTGGAGCAATATTCCTCCCCCTCCTCCTACCAACGTTGTTCACGGAGGAGCTCGGCCTTTCGCCACCATCATAGGCGGAAGGTCCCCCAACTAGGAGTTGCCCAATGCGCAACCGATACACCCCCATGGCACAACTCACATAGGGGTTGATCCCCAAACGTCAACAGCTATACGGAGAGGGATGCTCACTTTTCACCCAGTTGTCCATTATCAAAGCAGAATGAGGATTCCTACTCCAACGGACTCTAGAGTCGATCCAGTGCCACAAGAATTCCAACCCCCTGAGGCACCAGCCCCCTAGTCTTGGGAGGGCAACACCCTCCTACTAATATTGGACAAATTCCTCTCCCCGACTTGAGGATCTGGAGGTGCAGGACAAAGTCAACAACGGGTCCTAATCCCACAATAAGTCCTGCCCAAAGTCCCTCAAAGGGCAGAAGAGGTAGCAGACCATCTCTACCAAAGGGTTCCACACCCTTCCAGAGCAAGACGAACTAGGTAAATTGCTCGTGAGGCTCTCCATGTCATTCACCTCTGCCATAATGACAGAGGAATGGCTGAAAAAGTTTGTTATCCCAAAACTCACCCTTTACAACAAGTCTGAGAACCCTGAGGACCATCTATCTCATTACCAGCATACAATGGCTCTCTATGGGGCTATTGATGCCTTCATGTGCTAAATTTTCGTGACGAGCCTCAAGGGTACCACCCTAAAGTGGCTCCACAACCTCTCCCAAGAATCGATCAGCAATTTCTATAAGCTCAGTAGGTTGTTTCTTGATCGATTTCTAACCAGTAGGAAGTTAAGGAAAGGGCTAGAATTATTGCTAACTGTGAATCAAGCAAAGGGAGAATCATTTTTGGAGTATATTGCTCGTTTTAATATCGAGCTCACGGAGATAACCGATTGTAGCCCAAGCTTCCTAGTGGACCGCTCTTACCTCTGGCCTAGGGCCTGGACGCTTTCAAGATTCTTTGACCAAGAATCCTCCTATCGACATGGCGACACTCATGGATTGAGCACGAAACTACATTAATCTCGAAGATACAAAAATGTCATTCTAAAAAAGCAAAAGAACATGCCTAGAAGGATGAGCAAGTTCATAAGAGGGACTACCAACACTAATAGGAAAAGGATCAGGAGCCCTGACAAGATAGCGACACCTAAAATCCAGAACAACCCTAACTCTAGAAGGTTCAAAACTTTCACCCCCTAAATGCTTCTCTCACTCACATACTTCAGTAGATCCAGACCCACGAAAGCCTGAAGTGGCCAGAGCCACTAAAAAGCAACTCCGACACAAGAAATTAGAACAAGTATTATGATTTCCACAAGGAGCACAGGGCACACAACCAACGACTGTAGAGCTCTCAAGTAAGAGATAGAACACCTCATTAGAAGAGGACGATTGAGAGAGTTTGTCCGTCAGGACAGGAAACAAAACCCCCGTGATGAGAGATCGCCGCAAAGAAGGCAAGAACAGAAGCCCGAGCAAAGAGAAATTCGAAACGATCAACCATTGCAAAATAATCAAGTTATCTTTGTCCTTCATGCTGACAATATGACAACGGGAATGTCGAACCGAGCTAGGAAAAGATATGCTCCAGAGGCAAGGCAGAAACACATGTCCTCTAGATCTCTGCCATTGAGAAAAAGATGAAGTCGGGACCTCGGATCCAGTTCTCTAAACTGGACCTTGCTGGGATACAGTGTCCTCACAGCGATGCTCTTGTCATTTCATTCAAAATCGCTAACTTTGAGATCAGAAGGGTTCTTGTGGATACTGGAAGCTCTACCAACGTATTGTTCTACGAACCCTTCAAACACATGAAGCTCAACCCTAATGACATCAGAGCTAGCACCTCTGTCATGGCAGGATTCGATGGAAATCTCAGCACCCCATTGGGAAAAACTGATCTACCGACCATGACGGGAGAATGAGATGAACAGAAGACGCTGATCTCTAAATACATGGTCCTGGATTCCAAATCCCCCTATAACGTCATTATTGGGAGACTCTGGATCCATCAGATAGGGAGCAATCAATTCAACCCTCCATCAATGCCTGAAGTATGTTCACAATAACAAAGTCTTTTCCATCAAGGGTTGTCATCTCACTGCCTGGAAATGCCATGCCCTCGCATTAAAGAAAAAAACCTCCAAACAGTAATTATAGTACCTTCATGAAATGGGAAGTTCTTCACCTTCCAACCTTCATGTGGCAAAGAAGTGTCCCTCTAAAATTGACGAGTCATTAAGTCCTAGAGGAAGGGATAGCACGGTCAAACCAATGGAGGAGCCCCTCAAAGTACTTATCAGCACTAAAGGAGAGGGAAAGTATCTGCAAATTGCTTCAGCTCTATCTCAATCCGAGCAACAAGAAATTGTTGAATTTATAAAAAATAACCTGTTAGTATTTTCTTAGGAAACTAAAGACATGAAGGGAATAGATCCTGATTTCATCTCTCACAAGCTAATGATAAATTCGAACCACCCTCCGGTGAGACAAAAAAGAAGAGCCTTTGCCCCTAAATTCCATAAGATCATCAATGAAAAAGTCCAGAGGTTACTAAATGCCAAAAGGATAAGGAAAGTATTCTACCCAAAGTGGCTTGCGAATACAATTCTCACAAAAAAGAAGAACAACAAATGGAGGGTATGTGTTAACTACATTGACCTAAATACGCCACCGCAAGACACGAGCTCATGAATTTCATGGATGCCTACTCTAGATACAATCAAATTCAAATGAATCCTCCGGACTAGGAGAAAATTGCCTTCATATTTGAATGAGGTCTCTATTGTTATAAAGTGATGTCATTCGGGCTAAAGAACAGCTGAAGCCACGTACCAACGGCTGGTAAACAAGATGTTTAGCTCCCAAATTGGGGACACAATGGAAGTTTACATCGACGACATGCTAGTCAAAAGTGTTCGAAAGAGTGACCACATCCAGCACTTAAACCAAACATTCGACATCTTAAGGCAACATAGGATGAAGGTAAACCCTTTAAAATGTATCTTCGGGATCATAAAAGGGACATTCTTGAGTTTTTTGGTCTCTCAAAAGGGAATTGAGGCAGATCCCTCATAGATCAAAGCTCTAATTGAACTAAATTCACCTAAAACCAAGAAAGATATCCAAGGCCTGAATGAAAAGATAGCAGCTCTGAACAGGTTTATCTCTAAATCTACGGATCGGTGCCTCCCATTCTTTAGAGCCTTGAGGGAGAGTAAGGCCCTAAAATGGACCCCTGAATGCGAAGAAGCTTTCTAGGAACTTAGGCAATACTTAGCTTCTCCCAAACTCCTTTTAAAACTAGTACACGGGAAAAAATTACTCATGTACTTAGCTGTATCAGAAAATACCATCAGCCCTACATTAGTCAAGGAGGACAAGGAGATTCAAAGGCATGTCTTTTACATTAACAAAGCGCTTCTAGACACTGAGGCAAGATATTCCGAAATTAAAAAATTAGCCTTAGCCTTGGCGATATCCGCTCGGAGTCTCAAACCATATTTTTAGGCCTATCCTGTCATAATCCCTATGTCCTATCCTTTGAAATCAGTCTTACACAAACCTGGAGTTTCAGGACGACTGGTCAAATGGTCAATAGAATTAGGAGAATTTGACATATTTTATGTACCACAGACCGCTATTAAAGGGCAGGCATTAACAGACTTTGTAGCAGATTTTACTCTAATACTACATGTGAAAGCTCAAGCTACTACAGATACTTCGATTTGACTACTTTACATTGACGGATCATCTATCGACAAAGGCTTGGGAGTAGGCATAACATTTCAGTCCCCCGATGGAATCATAACTGAGAAAGCAGTTAGCTTGGGATTCAGAGCATCTAACAACAAAGCCAAATTTGAAGGGCTTATACTTAGAATGAAACTCACCCTAGAATGTGAAGTTCTGGATCTTAAAGCATTCTCTGACTCTCAACTTGTGGTGAGTCAAGTCTTGAGAGAATTTTTCACCAAAGATAACAAGATGACCAGATATTCAGAGCTAGTGCCATAAATTCACCATTTAGAAGATAGAAAGAAGCCAAAACTCCAGGGTTGATGCTTTAGCAAACATGGTCTCCCATCTTAAACCATAAAGGGATTCAATGTTAAAGATATTCTACCAGTCAAAACCAAGCATTGAGGAAATACAATCCCTTCAAATTTCATAACAACCTTAGGATTTAATGACTCCCATCATCTAGTATTTAAAGGAAGGGTTGCTTCTAGAGAAAGAAAATTATGCCAGGAGAATTCGAATTAGGGCAGCTCGATATCTAATTCTTAACGGAAAGCTTTACCAAAGGTCCTACACGTAACCCTTCCTGCGGTGCCTAACTCCAAAAGAATCCCACTATGTCACGACCCGAAACCCACCCTATGCGGATCTCGTATCGTGGGGCCGACCCAATGGCCGTCCCTACTTTTTCCATTCTTTTACTAATGATAACAGTAAATAATATAACCATGACATTAAAGTGCGGAAGCTTTATTACAATTATTGTTCAAAGACTAAACTTCAAACTAACAATAAACTGATCCTAAACCACTCTTAGGTGGTGAGTACATGGGAGAGACTTCATTCATTACTATTATGTTCCTCAACTGTCTCCGTAATCTCCTGATCTCCTACTGTGGTTCTGTAACGTTCTAACCTGAAAAAATTTAGTAAGGGGTGAGCTACAAACTCAGTAAGTAGAAGCCTATCCCCAATACGGGTGGGGATGACATAAATGATTACAAGTCAAGGTAACATGATAGCCAGTCATGATAACGATTCCAGTCAACTGTAAAATGCCACAATGGCCAATGAGTGACAAGGTACAATAACAGTCAAGAGTAACCAATGAATGACAACGTACAATAACCGTCAAGAGTAACAGTGTAGCATGAATATAGAATAGGCTCGATGAACACAATCAACATAAATACTGCCACAATGAAACGGTCACAATTAAGTCCAATAAATCAAAACCAATCAACATAGAACAATATCAATTAACATGGATGATGCCTTTACTCTGTTCAGGGTTTGGCAAACCCTCGGTCTTTTGGGGCCCGGCATACCCCCATTAACATAAATGCATATAAAATGCCCATTATCTTTAATGCGTAAAAACGCCATAATTGCCATAAGTCTTTTTGACCCGTAGGTCCAATAAATTGACCCGAAGGTCCCAGTCAATCAGATAGCATCAGATGGGTAATGTGACTGAGCACAAACCCGGCATTTAACATAAATTAAGATTCTATAGTATTCCATATGAATGTACAAAACATGGAACATCATAACATAACATACAGCAAATGGATATCAATGAAATGAATCAATCATGCAACATCAACCAATAGGCATCCACCAGGTAGAGCAATATCCATGGTGGGAAACAATGACAGTGAGTACATATAAGAGTACAAGATTGGCAGTAATAGAAAGAACGTGGCTTGGAAACCACGTATCAAAGATAGGAATCCACTTACCTCATCAACGTCTTAATATCCCGTGACTTTCTCCTTTCCTTTTGACTTGCCTATAAATCAATAAACACGTTTCAGCTTTCATATCATTTACCGAATTTATGCCTCGTTACTCTCAATACCTCCCTTACTAATTTATGTTTTACGATTTCCATTTTAAACTTAATTTACCCAAGGGCAACATGGTCATTTACGTGTCTCTACTTTTTGGGTTCTGTTTTCATAATTTGGACTCTACCGTTGAGTCCAGTAGGTTTGAATTAATAAAAATTCACTATTTACTTAACTAAATCGGAGTCCGTTTGACTCACCTTTGGACGTAGGGGCATTTTGGTCATTTTGGCATTCTACGGTTATTTTATTTTTTTTCGGGACTCCGTCTCGTAAAATGGACCTCACCATTAAATTCAGTGGGTCCAAAATAGTAAGTTTTCATTATTCATTCTACAAATTTACGCGTCGAAATTAAATTTGAAATTTATTCATTTAAACCATTTATTTACATTAATTAATCTAGCTAATACATATTAGTATTTGAGCCCAAACAGACCACATGTGCTTTGGTGGCACAGTGGCTAAGCTTCTCACCCTTTTCCCTTTGGTCACAGGTTCAATTCGCTGCCCATACCTTTTTTTCATTTTCTGTTAATACATGTTTCATTTTTTTTTTATTTTCCGTTCAAGTTTAAGCCAACCATTGGATAGCTCTCCTTTCTAACCAAATACTATCTAAACTTGAATTTAAAAATTTACCCATGAAGTACAAGTGTTGGGCAGTCATCTGAATGGGTGGGTCGGGTCAAACCCGACCCGGTTTGGCCAAAATAAAATCGGAAAACAGCAGCCGCACAGCAGCCATTTCCAGCGTACAGGTTGTCTTCTTCGTCAACGGCGACTCGCCGGTGACGGGTTTCTTGCGTTTTTCAGCGGGGTTAACACCTACGAGTTATAGGCAACTCAAATCTACCGTCGGATTTCAAATCGGAGTGCCGGAGCACTCCCAAAATGACCGGAACAGTGGCGCACAAGGGGCTGTGCGGTTTTCCGGCAGCCCCTTTTTTCTTCCGTTTTTCTCTATTTTCTCCTACGGTTTCAATCCCGATTTGATTCTAAAATTTCCCTACACCCAAGAGAATCAATTACCCATGATCTAACCCAATTATTTGCAACAAAATCGCCCCACCCGATCAGTTTTTCTCCTCCGTTTTTCACTATTGCGCCCAGTTTAACATTCTGTCCGTTGTTTAATTTTTGTTTTCTCTGATTCAATTCTAACAATTCCAACATCAACTATATCCATTCATAAATCAAATAAATTCCCATGCTTCCCAAAATCTATTTCAAACAATAATTCATGCTTACAATAAAAATAAAATCACATAAGTTGATCTATCTCACCCAATCGCGCGTACAGAGAAATCACTGCTTTCACTTCCGAATCCACTGTCCAGACCCGATTTGTCTTGGCTCGTTTCCTCCTCCACTTCTTTCTCAACTCACGCAAGGTGCCCCTTGACCTATCTCCTCCTTCTTCTTCCTCTTTCTCCTTCCTTTTCTCCTCTGTTCTAGCGTCCAGCCGTCCTCTGTTTTTTTTTTTTTTTTTTTCTTCTCTTCTTTCTCTGCTTCTACCACACGGCTGTATATACAACCAAGAGAAACCGCCCCCCCCCCCACTCTCTCTCTCCCCCTTTCTCTCTTCCCTTCTTCCGTTTTTTTTTTGTTCTTTCCAGCTTTGTGCCGTTTCCCCTACTTCCGTCCCCCTTTCGTTGTTTTTTTTTTTTTTTTTGTTTCTTCAGTTACATTATACTCCACACACATATAATATATATATATATAATGTTCTCTTTAAGTTATTTAGCAGTTAATATATATGTATCCATGTTCATTTATGTATGTGTATATATATATTTATATAATTCCTCATTTTTATTCCAATTCTTTTCTTTTCTTTTTATTTTCCATTTTGTTTTATTCCCTTTTTAATTTTTAAATTTTTATTTCTTTTATTATTGTTATCCGTTTATCGTGACCTACATCCTTACATTCCCATTATTGAAATTCAATCAAATTTTATTTCGTTATCGTAGCATTAGGCCATGTTGGCTCGGTTACAATGGGTCAGGGTGTTACACACTACGTCCTAACCGAGATACATGAAGGGATCTGGGGCAACAATAATGGTAAAAGGACCATAGCCGACCGAGCACTAACTTAGGGCTACTACTAGCCTAGTATGTTAAAATAGGCTAAAGAATATGTGCAGAGGTGTGACAAATGTTAACGATTTGCCTCATACCATCACCAACCTTATCATGAACTCATCCCTATCGCCAGTGTCTGACCCTTCGTTTAATAGGGAATAAACATTGTAGGGCCATTGCCAAAAGCCCCTCAGAACATGAGATTCCTACTAGTCGCCATCGACTATTTCTCCAAATGGGCAGAGGCCGAACCACTGACCCACATCACAGAGGTGGAAGTAAAGAACTCACATGAAAAAATACAATATGCAGGTTCAGTATACTTCACGTCATCATTTCAAACAGTAGAACGCAATTTGCTGGAAAGCTGTTCGAAAAGTTCTGTAAAGACCTGTATAACAGTCATCACTTCTCCTCTCCAGGGCATCCCCAAGTTAATGGGCAAGCCAAGGTCACCAACCGCACTATTCTCGACGCCATTAAGAGAAGGATGGAGGAAGCCAAGGGAAGATGGGTCGAAGAACTCCCCGGAGTACTCTGGGCTTACCGAACTATAAAAAGGACCCCAACTACAGAAACACCATTCTCACTTGCCTATGGCACCGAGGCAGTCATTCTTGTCAAAATTGGCATGCCGACCCTAAGGACATACTGCTTTGACCAAGGGACCAATAACCAGTAGCTTGCGGAGAATTTGGATCTACTTGAAGAGAGACGTAAGCAAGCACGGATCAGAACCGAAGCATACCAGCAGAGAATGGCTAAATGTTTCAACCAAAGGTCAGAGCCTATCAACTTCCAGATTGGAGACCTCGTCTTAAGAAGGGTGTTCCCAAACACTAAAAATCCCACCATGGGAAAACTCTCTCTTAATTGGGAAGGACCCTATAAGATAACTAAGATTATCAGACCTATGACTTATTGGTTGGAAGATTTAACTGGGAAACCTATACCCAGACACTGGAATATCGAACATTTATGCAAGTATTATCAATAAAGAGTTATTTTTTATTCACCTCTGAGTGTTTTTATCAATGTACAGACCCCTAAAAGCCTTGTATTCACTACAAATATTACAGGTCTGGTCCAGTTCATTCAATGTATTGACCCCTAAAAGCCTTGTATTTACTACAAGTGCTACAGGTCTGATCCATTTCATTCAATGTATGGACCCCTAAAAGCCTTGTATTCACTACAAATACTATAGGTCTGGTCAATTTCATTCAATGTGCAGACCTCTAAAAGTATTATATTCACTACAAGTGCTACAAGTCTGATCCATTTCACCCAATGTACAGACCCCTAAAAGCCTTGTATTCACTACAAGTGCTACAAGTCTGGCCCATTTCATTCAATGTACAGACCTCTAAAAGCCTTGCATTCATTACAAGTGTTACAGGTCTGGTCCATTTTACTCATTGTACAGACTCCTAAAAGCCTTGTATTTATTAAAAGTGCTATAGGTCTGGTCAATTTCACACAATGCACGGATCTATAAAAGCATTACAAGCACTGATGGCCCGATCCATTTCAATCAATATACAGATCTCCCAAGGCCTTCCATTTCTTATGAATGCTTGTTTGAATTACAAGTATTGAAGGTCAGTATATTATTATCTATTTTCATAAGTATGGCTGCTCTGAATATCTTACTATTTCAACCTCTGAAGATTAGCTCATGAATGTTTTAGAATCTGTAAAGGACTTGCGTTCTCTAATGGTCTGGATGTTAAAAAAGATTATTTTTCAAACACACCACAAAAATAGCAAGTGAATGAGATAAGTAAGAATTTTTATAGATTAACCCAAAAAAGTGGGAAGATTACAAGTTCAGAACAAAAAAAAAATGTTACAAAAGCCTAACAAAAGGTCCTCGGTTAGGGGGGTTTCGCTCTCAGTGTCCGTGGACTCCGTTGGGAGAGCTTCAGAAGGACTTGACGCGAGATCATCTAATGAAACCTCGTCCACACCAAAGATGTCAAGATCAGGATACAACTTCTGGATCTTTTTTCGGTCCGCCGCGACGGTTCGGAATCGAAAGCCTTCATCATGCCACTTATTAATCCCCTATAAAAAGGTAGGAGAGTAAACTGACGCCCCTCTTTTTATCATTTATTGCTTCTTGAGAGCTTTATCGTCCTTCTTAAAGAAAAACTTCAAGTAAGACAATTTTCAGCGTAAGAAGATCAACTCCGATCAAATCTGCAGTCAAGTTTGGTTCGCACATATTTTTTCACTTCCTTACACCCTCTTCTACTCTTCCCCATTTTCTACCATGTCAACTTTTGATGCTCAGTCAAGTATTGACTGTGAAACAGAAGAATCTCTAAAAATGTATGACCAATCGGATGTGAACCTTGTAAATAGTAACCCATCAGGGAATTTAGAAAATAGGATTGTTAGCAACCTGAACCCTAGTTCTGCAATTATAATAGTAGAGGCTTTTGCCGAGCCTAGGAATATAGCGGGGGTTTCCCCAGCTCAGGAGGCCTTGCTTCCCCAAGTGCCTGCAGCTCAGAAGAATAAAAAGGGAAAGGGCAGGTCTGTTGCTATTTCCCCTAGAATCTGATGATTCCGGCCCGTTGGCCGTGAAAAAAGCTTATAAGGACTCTTGGGCAAGAGGCCTAAATAAGTTCAAAGGTCTAAAGGCGCGGAAGATCACCAAAGATATTATAGCAGTCCATATGAGGGTGAGTTATGCACCATAGTTTATTCTCTCTCTTTTTTTTCTTCCTTTTTAGCTTTGTAACGTATTCTGACCTATTTGTGCTACTTGTTATTTTTCAGGTGTGCATGGCTTAGCAGCCATCATAAACTCTCTTGAGGATCCCGAGCAGATTGATGCCTTGCAATCCAAACTCGATAAAGCTAGACTCCAATTAGGGATAGCTCAGTCCTCTGCAGCAACGACCGAAGAAAAGCTGAAGGAGGCCGCCAATTCCTATTCGATCTTGGAGTCTAAGAGGGATGCCCTTGCTCTTGAACTGGAAGACCTCAAAAGGGGGTTTGCAGACTTTCAGACTACCTCTATCCAAAAGGTCCAGGACACTACTGAAGCCATTAGAGCCCAAACTAAAGTGGATCTGAAGGCTGAAGTCCAAGATCTAGGTGGGGAGCTAATCGAGCATGAGTACCAAACCTTTAGGGCGAAGCTTTGTAAGAAGTATCCTGACTTGGATCTGACTGGGGTAGATGATGTTGAAGTTTCCCAAGTTGATATTGATGTGCAAGGTGTGGAAGATGAAGAGGATGAGGCGAATCCTGAGCTCCTTGAGGTTACAGTTCCAAAGACTACTGAACCAGCAATGGCATAAACTAGGGATGACTTTGTATATTTTTTTTGTTTTTTGTTTCTATCTTGTAACTTTTCCTTATTTTGGGCCAATACATATAATTTGACTTCTTTTAAAACTTGTGTTTTGCTTGATCTTGAGATAATCTCTTTAATATTCAGGCCATTAGAAATTTCAAAGTACCCATGAGATATTTTAGAAGTCGAAATAACAAGATACTCAAAGCAGCTATACTTGTAAAAAATAAGGGTTCCCAAGTGTTTGCATATTGACAATTCATAATATACTGACCTCGATACTTGTAAACAAGCCTTTTCCGAAGACCTTCAACACTTGTAATTAAAACTAGCTTCGTTTAGAGATCTTCAGTACTTATAATTAAAACAAGCTTCGTTCACAAATCTTCAATACTTGTGATTAAAACAAGCTTCGTTCATAGATCTTCAATATTTGTAATTAAAACAAGTTTCATTCACAGATCTTCAATACTTGTAATTAAAACAAGCTTTGTTCAGAGATCTTCAATACTTGTAATTAAAATAAACTTTTTCAGAGATATTTAATACTTATAATTAAAACAAGTTTTTTTTAGAGATTTGTAGGATCAGATCCGTGGCATTCATAATGAATGGAAGGCCTTAGGAGATCTGTATATTTGATAAAATGGACCAGACCTAAGACTTTTTAGGGATCTATATATTGATTGAAATAGACCAGACCTTTAGCGCTTATAATGCTTTTACAGACCTGTGCATTAAGTAAAATGGACTAGACATGTAGCACTTGTAATGGATACAAGGCTTTTAAGGGTCTGTGCATTGATTAAAATGGACCAGACCTGTAGCACTTATAATAAATGCAAGGCTTTTAAGGGTCTATGCATTGATTGAAATGGACCAAATTTGTAGCACTTGTAATGAATACAAGGCTTTTAAGGGTTTGTGCATTGAGTAAAATAGATCAGACCTGTAGCACTAGTAATGGATACAATGCTTTTAAGGGTCTGTGTATTGAGTAAGATGGACCAGACCTGTAGCACTTATAATGGATACAAGGCTTTTAAGAGTCTGAGCATTGAGTAAAATAGACCAAACATGTTGCACCTGTAATGGATACAAGGCTTTTAAGGGTCTGTGCATTGAGTAAAATGGACCAAACCTGTAGCACTTGTAATAGATACGAGGCTTTTAAAGGCCTGTGCATTGAGTAAAATGAACCAGACTTGTAGCACTTGTAATGGATACAAGGCTTTTAAGGGTATGTGCATTGAATACAAACTCCAAAGTGAATCAAAAGTAGCTTTTTTATTGATAAAACTTACGTAAGTGTTTAATATTCTCGGGTCTTAGTACAGGCTTCCTAGTCAAATCTTCTAACCAATAAGTCGTAGGTTTAACGATCTTGGTTATCTTATAGGAACCTTCCCAATTATGGAAAAGTTTTCCTATTGTGGGATCTTTAATATTTGGAAACACTCTTCTTAGGATGAGGTCTGCGATCTGGAAGTTAATAGGTTTTAACCCCTGGTTGAAACATTTAGCCATTCTTTGCTGGTAGGCTTCGGTCTTCATTCGAGCTTGCTCACGTCTTTCTTCAAATAGGTCTAGATTCTCTGCGAGCTGTTAGTTATTAGTCCCTTGGTCAAAGCAGTCTGTTTTAAGGGTCAACATACCAATTTTGACAAGAATAACTGCCTCGGTGCCATAGGTGAGTGAGAATGATGTTTCTACAGTTGGGGTCCTTCTAGTAGTTCAGTAGGCCCAAAGTACTTCGGGGAGTTCTTCGACCTATCTTCCCATGACTTCTTCCAACCTTCTCTTAATTGCCTTAAGAATATTGCTGTTGGTGACCTTGGCTCGCCTATTAGCTTGGAGGTGCCCTGGAGAGGAAAAGTGATGTCTGATGTGTAGGTCTTTCCCATTGTCTGAAGTGATGACATGGGGTATACCGAACCTGCATACTATATTTTTTCATGTGAAATTCTTTACTTCCACCTCTGTTATGTGGGTCAATGGTTCAACCTTCGCCCATTTAGAAAAATAGTCAATGGCGACTAGTAGGAATCTCCTGTTCTGAGCGGCTTTTGGCAATGTCCACTCCCTATTGAGCGAAAGGTCAAGGACTGGCGATAAGGATGAGCTCATGATGAGGTTGATGTTGGTATGAGGCAAATCATTGACATTTGTCACACCTCTGGACATATTCTTTAGCCTATTTTAGCATACTAGGCCAGTAGTAGCCCTAAGTTAGTGCTCGGTGCGCTATGGTCTTACTTCCATTATGGTTGCCACAGATCCCTTCATGAATTTCGGCTAGGACATAATGGGCATCTTTTGGAGTTAAGTACCATAGGAGGGGCTACGTGTAGGACATTTGGTAAAGCTTTTCTTTAAGAATTAAAAACCGAGCTGCCCTAATTCAAATTCTTCTGGCATGATTTTTGTCCTCTAGAAGCAACCTTTCCTTTAGATACTGGATGATGGGAGTCATCCAATTTTGAGGTTGATGACTTGCATAAATTGAATATTTTATCACTCTTTAATTTAAAACTTTAGTTTATTTTTATTTATTTTGGTTGATTTTGGCTTTCATTTTTATCAATTAAATTTTATCGCAGACTTGAAGAAATTAAAGCAGCTCAACCCATGACCATTGGGCCAGACAACCTGTTCATTAGGCCGTGAATTCCTCACCACTTTTGTTGATTTAAAAAAAAAAAAAAAATGGCTTGTGGCTACAGGAAATCAAAAGAAGACAAAAGAAAACAAGGGTGCAGGAACCAAAAGATGACGGCTGGAGAAAAAAGGATGAATTGGACAAAAGTCAAAAAGGAAGAAGCTTGGGTGCTGATTACGCCCAAAGAATAACGCGAGCAACATCAAGAACATCTCAAGTCAAAAGGTTCAACTCCATATCTCACGGGTATAAAAGTGTTTCATGTAAGGGTTCTCTCTATGGAGTTGACAAGAGGTGTACACGCTCAACGAAAAATTAGGCAACTATGAACAAGCAACAAGCAAACATTGATCTTATGATAGGCCCACTAACAAATGAGACTTCCAAAACTCTTTCCACAAGCTTACTTAAGATCAGAAAGATCAACATAAAAGGGTTGTAACGTGGCTCGGGTTAAGGGCTATATGAAGAAAAGGATAAAAAGTATTCAAAAACTTCCAAGTACATACTAAGAGAATTTCATTACAAACCATAGCAAACCAAACTTCTCACTTGATGTACTCTTCAACTTTCCAAATTACTGAATAACAAAACGTCTCCTTCTTCTTTTTCTTCTTCTCTTTTTCTTTTTCTTCACTTTTTTTTTCTTTTTCAATTTTATTTATTTATTTATTTTATTATTGTCATCTTGCTTGCATAATAGGTATAGGAACGCATTAGGCCGCTTTGCTTGTAGGCCTGTGTTAGAGTCGGATTTAGAGTCTAATTTTTCTTGTTTTTCTAATTCTTTGTTTGATAATACTTCCAATTCTGCAAATATGAGTGAATATGGGGATCAACCCACTAGGAACCAAAAATAAAATAAAATAATAAAAAAAATGAAGAAAAAAATAACAAGAAATAAAAAAATAAAAATAAAAATAAAAATAATAATAATAACGCAGCAAGTAAAAAGAAGGGAACGAAGTTACCGCCTTTACAAACTGCTGAAAAGAAAAACTATATATTGATTCTTCTACCGTCTCCCCGGCAACGGCACCAAAATTTGATTACGCCCAAAGAATAACGCGGTAGTTGTAGTGTAGCTTTGGGGTGTCGATTCCACAGGGAGACTAAATTAAAAGAATAATAAACAGAATTTCTGAAACTACAGAAGTATTAGACGGTTAACGAGACAATAAAAGTATGAAAAAGTGATTTTTGAATGCAAATTAAAAATTAAACAAATTGATTAATAGAAGAAAATACTCAAATTTAACGAACAGTGGAGTGTCGGGAATCCCTTGCACATATATGGTATTTCAATTATTTTTAATTCACATGATAACTCAATTGAGAAATTAAATTCGAAAAATCTCAATCGAAAGATTTAAAATTATGCATCAAAATTAGACTAAAAATAATCCTTCGAAAAATCATTCATCATCTTTAAATCACTCAAATTATTATCCACATTGATAAAATACAATGACAACAACTATACTCGACAAGCAATACTGCAGCAGAGAATTGAATCAATATAAATATTTAATTGTTCCAAAAATAATCAAAACGTTAATCCATTCGATAGAAAAAGCATGACTGAATCTATAAACGGACTAAAACCTTTAATTATTTGGACAATAAAATCCAACAATAAGTTTAGAATGATCAACGAAGACTTTAACAAATGAAAACCATGGGCAGGAATCAAAATAAATCAAAATATCCATCTATGATGCAAGTTCATCCCTAACCCCACTTGAAAATTTAGTTACCCATATACAGGATGGATAACATAAACCTCACGGAGAAATAATCTGTCATGGCGTCACTGCGTTGTCTTTTTCCACACTGTTCAGTGTCTCTGTAATTTTTCCTGTGTTCTTCTCTTTTGCGCCGCAGCTCTCTGTCAACAGCCGTCCTCCCCTCCTATTTTGTATATGTATTGTTCTGACCGCAGGAACCTTGTATTTAGGTTTTCATCATGCGGGCCCCGCTGCACTAAACCAATGCCCCACAGCCGCACATAAACCAGTGCCCATCTCCAAGTCAGCCGCGCCAGCCCATTGCATACATCCGAACCTTGCCAAGCTAGTCATGTATTCTTACGCGCATGGGTAACCACACAACAGCAGCCATGGGCCCTCTGTTTGGCGCCTTGCATCAGCCCCTAATCAGCCCACATCGCAAGTCTGCGCCTGGCCCCAATGGCCCATTGCTTTTTTTTCTAATCCAGCCTGCATAACTTCAAGACCACGCGCCCTGTAGCATTTTTCTTCTTCAGCCGTGTGAATTGCAATCCAATAAATAATCACTTTTTACAACTATTCAAAAGTAAAACTTTCAAGAACTATTTAGTGCATTTATTTGAGATTTAAAATATTAAATAATGCTCAAATACATCTCACTGTAAATAGAAATTAAATCAATTAAAATCAAATATAACCTCACATTTCTATTCACTTTCTAGCAATTTAATCCAATAATAGGGTATTTAGAGTGCACTTTTGCGCACTCATCAAGTGCGGCTTGGAAGCAAACAGCTGCAGCAGCCCAAAAGATAAACGCAAGCCAGAGCTTGCACATTTGTGGGCCCAGACAGAGAAACAAAAGAAAAAAAAATAAAGCCCAGAAGCTTTAGGGCTTTAATGGGTTCTC
>CM018048.1:11345174-11485174 GCA_008638375.1 Nyssa sinensis | reverse complement strand
GAATTATACAACAACTGAGAAGGAGATGTTTGCTGTGGTGTTTGCTTGTGACAAATTTCGGGCTTACCTCATTGGTTCAAAGGTGATAGTGTTCACCGATCATGCAGCACTTTGTTATTTGTTTGGTAAGAAGGATGCGAAGCCTAGGTTGATTCGGTGGATCTTGCTTCTTCAAGAATTTGATTTGGAGGTTAGAGATACAAAAGGAAGTGAAAATTCAGTTTCTGATCATCTTTCTCGGTTGGAGCAAGAGGAAGTAAGACCAGATTCCGTGATCCAAGAAGCATTCCCTGATGAGCAGTTGTTTGCATGTGAGATCAAGCTTCCTTGGTATGCTGATATTGTAAACTACCTAGCTTGTAAAGTACTGCCACCAGATCTCACTTTCCATCAACGCAAGAAGTTTCTGCACGATGTGAAATATTATCTTTGGGATGAGCCTTTGCTTTTTAAAAGATGCCCTGATCAAATCATCCGAAGATGTGTGCCAGAAGAAGAAATGCAAGCCATTCTCCATCATTGCCATTCCTCATCATATGGAGGACACTTTGGAGCAACACGAACACCAGCTAAGGTACTTCAAAGTGGTTTTTATTGGCCTTCTATTTTTCGTGATAGTTATACTTTGGTGAAAACTTGTGACCAGTGCCAACGTATGGGAAATATTTCAAGGCGTTAGGAGCTACCATTGAAAAATATCTTAGAGGTTGAGTTATTTGATGTTTGGGGAATAGATTTTATGGGTCCTTTTCCTCCTTCTTTTGGCTATGTTTATATCTTATTAGCAGTCGATTATGTGTCAAAATGGGTGGAAGCAATTGCTGCAACAACAAACGATGCAAAGGTAGTGCTCAAATTTCTGCATAAGAATATATTCACCAGATTTGGCACTCCACGAACTATTATCAGTGACGAAGGGACCCACTTTTGCAACAAGTTGTTTGACAATTTTCTTTCTAAATATGGTGTGAAGCACAAGATAGCTCTTGGCTACCATCCTCAAACTAATGGCCAAGCTGAAATTTCAAATTGAGAAATCAAGAATATCCTTGAGAAGACGGTCAACACCAATAGAAAGGACTGGGCAAAGAAGCTTGATGATGCTTTGTGGGCATACCGTACAGCTTTTAAAACACCTATTGGGATGTCTCCTTACCGATTAGTGTTTGGAAAAGCATGTCATCTCCCTGTTGAGTTGGAGCATAGAGCTTATTGGGCTGTAAAGAAGTTTAATTTTGACATGAAGGCAGCAGGGGAAAAGCGACTTCTTCAATTGAATGAGATGGATGAGTTCTGTAATGATGCTTATGAGAATGCAAAGATCTACAAAGAACGGACGAAGAAGTGGCATGACAAACAGATTCTTAGGCGTGAGTTTGCTCCAGGACAACATGTTTTACTCTTCAATTCATGACTCAAACTCTTCCCAGGCAAGCTAAAATCAAGATGGACAGGTCCTTATACAATTGACAAAGTTTCTTCTTTTGGAGCAATAAACTTGAAGGACAAGATAGGGAATACATTCAGAGTCAATGGTCAGAGATTGAAGCACTATTATGGAGAACAAGTGGAGAGGAACTATGCATTTATTCCTCTTAGAGACCCTCATTGATGAAGATTGAAAAGTCTGGGTGTAGACTTTAAAACAAGCGCTTATGGGAGGCAGCCCATAGAATTTTATTTTATTTTTATTTTTTTTGTTTATTTATTTTATTTATGAATTTTTTTTTTTTTTTAAGATTTTGATGCAAGTTTATTTAGCATGAATAAAGAGCTGAAAATTTCAATTACGGCTGATTCACCATGAATCCAGGGAAGTTCCTTTCATTTCTTAAATCTTTCTCATTTTTGAATTACAATGAGGACATTGTTTAGTTTAAGTTTGGGGGTGTAAACTCCTAGAGTTATTTTGTCCTCTTGATTGTTGGTTATGAATTTTGAGTTGTTGGATTCGTTTACCAAGCATGCATTTGAGTATGATTGAATTCTCTATGACTCTGAAATTTTAGATTGAGAAAATTTTTCAAAGTTTTTTTTTATGTCAGGTAGAGTTTTGTGGGTACTTTGATTTAAATCTTTGTCCTTGAACATAATTGAGCACCTAGTCATTTTTTTTCTCTATTCCATTTTGCTTATGAAGAGAAGGAGTTGAATTAACTGGGTCAGGGTAGTTCAATCTTACTTTACTCTAGAATCCGTTGATGAATCCTTGAGGCGAAATCCTAGTTGATGCCAACTATTAGAGAAATGATCTAGGCCATCTTTTTCATAACCAAAAAGCCTTTCCAGCCGTCCTAGTTATCATGCCATCATTGCATGGTGTATTTCCATAGTCAGCCCCCTTGAGCCTTATGTGTCATCAGCCTTTATTTGTTCTTTTAACTACATAATCCATCCTCGTTCTAAGCCTGAAAAACCATGAATTTACCTTTTGAGAAGATACTTTGGTGGAAATTTACATGTAAAGAGAAAGTTGGCTCAAATGAAATTATCCGCATTATGTTTGCTCTATTTGATCAAAGTGTGAAAAAAAAAAAAGCGAACAGCAAAAAAAAAAAAGATAGTTTTGCTGGGTTTGTCTTTTATGTAGAGGTGATTTATCCATCATGACAGAAGAAAAGAAAAAAAAAATATAGACTATGAGCATATTGTCTAGAAAGAGCTTTGGTTTGAATCCTATGGAATTCTATTTTAGTGTTCTTTCCACCAAGTGTTTTCTCAATTTGCTTTGAATGTCCATATCCATTTCTTTCTTAGCCCTCACCTTATGGCCTGTCATTACAATCAAATTAAAGACCTTTTGATCTCTAATTTTGGTGTTGACTACATTAGTGGAGAGAATTTCTGAAAATTGGACTTATGGGGTTAAGTTTTGAGAGAATTTGTCTGAGTTCAGTTGTTCTACTTTTATCTGAGTTTGCAGGTGGTTTGGAGTTAAATTGACTATATCACACACACACACACACACACACTCAAGGTCTTGGTTTTAGGTTGAAGTGAATGCTTGACTCTTGCTTGACTAATTGCTAAATTTTTGATTCGTTTTTTGGCTATCTTTGATGTTAAAAGAATAAGATGCAAGTGATAAAATCTAATTTCAGACCATGGCTTGGTGAGTGATGAGATCTTTCTATGAGGCCTAGTTTTTGTTTGAGGACAAACAATGTTTCAAGTTTGGGGGTGTTTGATGACTTGCATAAATTGAATATTTTATCACTCTTTAATTTAAAACTTTAGTTTATTTTTATTTATTTTGGTTGATTTTGGCTTTCATTTTTATCATTTAAATTTTATCGCAGACTTGAAGAAATTGAAGCAGCTCAACCCGTGACCATTGGGCCAGACAACCTGTTCATTAGGCCGTGAATTCCTCACCACTTTTGTTGATTTAAAAATAAAAATAAAAATGGCTTGCGGTTACAGGAAATCAAAAGAAGACAAAAGAAAACAAGGGTGCAGGAACCAAAAGATGACGGCTGGAGAAAAAAGGATGAATTGGACAAAAGTCAAAAAAGGAAGAAGCTTGGGTGCGGCTTGGAAGCAAACAGCTGCAGCAGCCCAAAAGATAAACGCAAGCCAGAGCTTGCACATTTGTGGGCCCAGGCAGAGAAACAAAAGAAAAAAAAAATAAAGCCCAGAAGCTTTAGGGCTTTAATGGGTTCTCTATGTGAAAAAAAAAAAACTGTGAGGCGCTGCGGCTTGGGGGGAAGAAAAAAAATTAGAAAAGCTATGAACTGAGAACCTGAGAGGCGGCTGACGTTGGAGTGCAGCACAGCACTTGGAGGCGCAGTACTTGGAGGCGCAAATAGGAAACAAAAAGATGAAGCTTGCAACTGCACAGGAGAAAGTCAAGATCGGCGGCTACTCAGTAGGGGAAACAGATCCAACGGCTGTTGCTGATCAGTGACGTACTGCGGACTGCTGTTATTATTTTTCGGTGTTTATTTTCTTCCGTTCTTCTCAGAAAAATCATGGTGAATTCGTTATTGTTGAGATTAATTTTTAGCATGAACTAATTTTTATTTATTCTAGGAAAACAATGTAATCTAGTTTCGAACTATGTTTACTTTTCTATGCGAAATTGAAGTAATTCTTTTCTATGTTTGTCTGATTTATTCTGAGTTTAATGCTTCTAATTAATTGGCCACTAATTAGATGATTCTAATCCTGTGATTTACTGTCGAAAGAGGGAATCATAGGATAGATCTTGAATATTTCAACATAGGTAAATATAGAGATTGAAAGACTTATATGAACTTGTGTAGTATAAAAAAAAAATCATTGGTCTTCGTGCATTCTTGCTTTATTAATTTGCATGCTCTTGTGTAAATAATGAACAAGAATAGTGTCCAATTAACTGTCGAAAGAGGTTTTTGGATGATTTAGAGATTTTCTAACAAACATGAAGTATTAAATTCAATTAGTTAGATAAGTAAAGCATAGTGAGAAATTAGGTGAAATCGATTTCCTAAAATTCATCTCTCCCATTAATTTGAATTTCGAACAATATCTCTCTTTTCATTTAAGTATTTTCTTTGTTTTGATTTTATTTTAAATTGCAATTCCAAAGTTTTAGTGAATTTTCTCAATAAAGTTGAGATTAGCGTAATTTTGGTACTTGTCAAAAGCAAGACATCAATCCCTGAAGACAACACTCTTCTTATCATTTTACTATAAAACTACGATACTTTGCACTTGCAGTTTTGCACCGGCCAGAGGTCGTTCTGAAATTTGAAGGGATTGTATTTCCTCAATGCTTGGCTTTGACTGGTAGTAAATTTTTACCATTGAGTCCATTTCCAGCTTGAGATGGGAGGATATGTTTGCTAAGTCATCAGCCCTAGAGTTTTGGTTTCTTTCAATCTTCTAAATGCTGAATTTGCAGAAAGACAACTTTAGTGATTCCACTAGCTTTGAGTATCTGGTCATCCTGTTATCCTTGGTAGAAAATTCTCCCAAGACTTGACTCACCACAGGTTGAGAGTCAAAGAATGCTTCAAGATCTAAATTTTTACATTCTTAGGGCCAGTTTCATCCCAAGGATAAGCGCATCATATTCGGCTTCATTGTTAGAGGCTCTGAATCCCAAGCTAACCGTTTTTTCAGTTACGATCCCATTGGGGGATTGAAGTATTATGCCTACTTTAGAACCTTTGTCGGTAAACGAACCGTCAATGTAAAGTAGCCATACCGAAGTGTTTGTAGTAGCTTGAGTTTTCGCATATAGTATTGGAGTGAATTGTGCTACAAAGTCTGCTAGTACCTGGCCTTTGATAGCGATCCGTGATACATATGATATGTCAAATTCTCCCAATTATATTGACTACTTAACCAGTCATCCCGAAACTTTAGGTTTGTGTAGGACTGATTTTAAAGGATAGGACGTAGGGATTATGATAGGATGGGCTTGAAAATATAGTCTGAGATTCGAGCGGATATCACCAAGGCTAAGGCTAATTTTTTAATTCTGGAGTATCTTGTCTCAGTGTCTAGAAGCGCCTTGTTAACGTGAAAGATAGGTCTTTGAATTCCCTTGTCCTCCTTAACTAAAACGAAGCTTATCACGACCCGAAACCCACCCTATGCGGATCTCGTGTCGCGGGGCCGACCCGAAGGCCGTCCCTACTATTTTCATTCCTGTATCATAGTACTAATATGCAATGTACTAAAAATTTTAAACATTAAACAGCGGAAGTCTTTATCTATTACAGTAATCTAGCGGAAGTCTTTAAAATAAATTTAACAACGGAAATCTATTAAATACATGACATAGTTCTACAAAATTCAAAATGAGAACTAAACCGTAACCAGCACCCGGGGGTGGTGAATACATGGGAGAACTAACATAGACTGAACAGTACTTCAAAATGTCCCCCTACGCTCTCAGACTCCTACTGGGGTCTCGCAGCGTCATCACCTGAAATGGGGGGTAAGTGGGGTGGAATAAGCTATGAAGCTCAGCAAGTAAACCAAATCTTCCGACATTGGTATCGATGATTATAAAGAACATGAATCCATGAATAAAATATGATAGCCAATCATAAGAAGTAAGATGCTTGTGATAGCCAATGAGAACAGTTGCCATGATGGCCAATAAATAGTGGGGCACAATATACAATCAGAAGAAATGAATAAGCAGTGATAAGGGTTTCTCAACAATAACCTATCACAATAAAAGTACTGTCACAATAAAATGATTTCAATCAAACCAATGAACAACGTAAGGTAACCCATAAGAAACAATAATCCATAAGGAACAGTAACCATTCAACAATATATCCATAACAATAATCCAATAGAGATGCTTATAATCTGTAGTAGGGGATGGCAGTCCCTCTGCGTATTTCGAGGCCTGGCATACCTCTCAGTTAAACTCACATCTTTTGCCACACGTCCGTTCACGGACTAGTTTGTCACAGAAGCATCGGATGGATATTGTGACTGAGCACAATTCCAGCATTTATAAACATAGCATGATCATTTGTGATTCCATAAGGAGTATGAAAATGGAATATCATGTACATAATAAAGCATAACAGTAAGCCTTTCAAGGCATGGTTCAATATGATAACAATAGCACAATAGTCAATCAATGTCCACAAGATAGAACAATATCGTACTGTGGATAGCAATAACATGAAGTACTTTCAAGAGTACAAGTTTGGCAGTAATGAATAAACTTGGCTTTAGAAACACCACATGGAAGAGAAAGTGATCCACTTACCTGTATTGTGATTCTATCTCAGAAATCCGTGAGTATACCCTTGCCTTTTGAGTTTCCTATATATCAGTGAATACGTTTCAGAATAAATGCTATTCATCAAATTTTATGCCTTTCTATCATAAGCATTTCAAATACTAATTTAGGCTTTACCATTGAATCCGGAATGCCGAAGAAAGTCGGGTTAGGCTTTCGCGGAATTCCATTTGGACTTTTGTACTAAAAGGGCAAAATGGTCATTTTGTACTTTCACTGATATTTTATACTTCAGGGTTCCGTCTCGTAAAACGGACCCCACCATTGGACTCAGAACGTCCGAGATAATAGGTTTTGACTATTCATTTGCCTCGTTTGGACTTCGTTTGACCCAATTTTGAAATAGGGGCATTATTGTAAAATTAATATTTAATTAATTTTTTTATGTTTGGGCAACAGTGAAATTTCTTAAAACATTTGGGGCCGGTTCACAATTTCCAAAACCTACGGTCTGAACCAGTTGGTTCATCAGTCAAAACCCTAAACCGGTCAGTCCTTCTCCTAAACCAAACGGTTCAGTTTCATTCAAGAACCGGATTTCAATAACCCAGTCCCTATCCTTATCCTTGGTTTGGATAACCCCCAAACCAATTTCCAATTTACTATCCATGTAACCAAACAAGCCCAATCTCATTTAAATTAAAAACCCAAAACGGCACAGTATCACTTAACCGCTTATATCCGGTCGGGTCCCGACCCGGATCCAACCCGAATCCATCTAGACTTAACCTGATAGCCTCCCCGATTTTTCGATCATCTCCCTCAAGGCTCCGGTGAGCCTGTATTAGGGTTCCGTCACCTTCTCCGGTGACGGCAACCAATTTTCGATGGTTTTTCCCCCCTATTTGAATGCCATTCTCTTCCTTTCTTCCCCACGACCTCATTCCTACCCTCGACTTGCCCCAAAACTCTCCCCATCTTCACGAATAAGGAGTTATTTACCTCCGGCCGCTTCTCCGGCCGAGCCTTCCTTCTCTATTTCGTGCCTGTTTAGGCACGGTTTTTACTCGATTTTTATCCTAGATGTTTCCTGTGTAATAGAGGATCAGTTCCTCATTATAAAAACCAAGTTTTAAACACAATTTCATGGAACCCGAGATTATCTATGAAACCTGCAACTCCAAATTTCTCTATGGTTTCTCAACCGTTTTTCATGATTCTTTTTGCATTATCTTCCTTATTCTATACTCTAAAAGGCCCTATAATTAGATTTAGGTTTCATGCTCAAAAACAATAAAAACAGAACCTAACTCACTTACCTAGGGTTTCGATTTTTAGCCCACTGTGATCCTCCCAAACCTCTCTGTTTCTGCTTAAATCTTTCTTTCTTCTTCTCCCCTTCAGTTCCTGACCTTTCCCTTCTTTTCTAACCTCTCAACTCACAAACCCGTAGATATATATATATATATATATATATATACAAAAACACCCACCGCCTCTTTCTCTCTATACCTTATCACACTCTCTCTCTCTTTTGCAGTCATCCTTGACTGCAGAGAACTGCCCCTTAAATCTCCTCCATCCACGTACCTCATATACACTACATATATATATACATGTATTTCATATACACACCCACCACCTCACCAAGTCGGTTGGTGGGTTTCCCAACACACACAAACACACAGTGATGCACACACACACTGATATTTGTTTTGGAAGCTTCCCTTCCTTTTTCTCTTTATCTTAATTTATATACATAATACATTTACATTATACATATATATACATATAAAATACATAGTTTTTATACATGTCATTATAATCATATATATACGTATAACTGTATTTTTAATCACGTACACATACACTAATATTCCGTGAACTATGCATGTGTACGTACGTATGCATGCATGGGTTGCATGCATGCACGCTTTTCGAGGTAAGGTTCCGAGTTGCTCGGGTGTTACCCGACACTGGCCATATTACTGATACTATTCTGTACATATAATAAAATAATTTAGAGCTCTAAATAGCCCATATTATACTATTCAATCAACTTGCCTCGGTATACGTGTCGTATCCCGGGTCGGGATATCACAAAGCTGATGGCATTTTCTGATACAGTTAAGTACATGAGTAGTTTCTCCCGGTACTAGCTTTAAAAGGAGTTCACGGGAAGCTAAGTATTGCTTGAATTCTTGGAAAGCTTCTTCGCACTCAAAGGTCCATTCTAAGACCTTACTCCCCCTCAAGGCTCTAAAGAATGGGAGGCACCGATTTGTAGATTTAGAGATAAACTTGTTTAGAGCTGCTATTCCTTCCATTCAAGCCTTGGATATCTTTCTTAGTTTTAGGTGACTCTAGTTCAATCAGGGCTTTGATCTGTGAGAGATCTACCTCAATTCCTCTTTGAAAGACCAAAAAATCCAAAAACATTTCCTTTTGTGATCCCGAAGGTACATTTTAAAGGGTTTAGCTTCATCCTATATTTCCTCAGGATGTTGAATGTCTGCTTCAGTGCTAGATGTGGTCACTCTTCCGAACACTTTTGACTAGCATGTCATCGATGTAGACTTCTATTGTGTCCCTAATTTGAGGGCCAAACATCTTGTTTACAAGCTACTGGTACGTGGCTCCAGCGTTCTTTAAACCGAACGGCATCACTTTATAATAATAGAGATCTTGTTATGATATAAAGGTCATTTTCTCTTGGCCTAGATGATACATTTGAATTTGATTGTATCCAGAGTAAGCATCCATGAGACTCATAAGTTCGTGACCTATCGTGGCATCAACAAGTTGATCAATCTTGGGAAGAGGAAAGCTGTCCTTGGGACAAGTTTTATTTAGACCGATGTAGTCAACGTAAACCCTTCATTTGCCATTCTTTTTTTTTGCGAGAACTGTATTGGCAAGCCACTCTAGGTAGAACACTTCCCTTATTATTATAGCATTGAGCAACCTCTAGACCTCTTCATTGATGATCTTATGGCGTTCAGGGGCAAATGTTTTTCTTTTTTGTGTCACCGGAGGATGATCTGAATCTGTCATTAGCTTGTGAGAGATGACATTAGGATTTATTCCCTCCATATCTTTTGTTTCCCAAGCAAATACCGACAGATTATTTTTTAGAAATTCAACAATTTCTTCTTGCTCGGAAGGAGACAGAGTTGAGCCAATTTGTAGATACTTTCCTTCCCCTTCAGTGTTGATTGAGTACTTTGATGGGCTCCTCCATTGGTTTGACTATGTTGTCCCTTCCTCTAGGACTTAATGGCTCGTTAATTTCAGAAAGACACTCCTCTGTCTCATGAAGGTTGGAAAGTGAAGAACTTTCCCTCTCATGAGGGTACTGTGATTGCTATTTGGGGGGCCTTTCTTTCAATGTGACGGCATGACATTCCCGAGCAATGGGCTAACAACCCTTAATGGAAAAGACTTTGTCATCGTAGATATATTTTAAGCATTGATGGAGGGTTGAAGTAACTATTCCTATCTGATGGGTCCAGGGTCTCTCAATAATGACATTATAGGAGGATTTAAAATCTAGGACCATGTATTCAGAGATCAATGTCTTCTGTCTGTCTCATTCTCCCGTCGTGGTCGGTAAGTCAATTTTTCCCAATGGGATGCTGAGATTTCCGTCGAATCCTATCATGACAGCAGTGGCAGCCCTGGTGTCTTTAAGGTTGAGCTTCATGTGTTTGAAAGGTTCGTAGAACAATACATTAGTGGAGCTTCCACTATACACGAGAACCCTTCTAATCTCGAAGTTAGCAATTTTTAGTGAGATGACAAAAGCATCGTTGTGGGGACAGTGTATCCCAACGAGGTCCTGACTTTATCTTTTTCTCAATGGCCGAGATCTTAAGGACATGGGGTTCTTCCCTTGCCTGTCGAGCATATCTTTTCCTGGCTCGGTTAGACATTTTCGTTGTTGTATTGCCAGCATGAAGGACAAAGACGACTTGATTATTTTGCTATTGGTCGTTTCGAATTTCTCTCTGTCCAAGTCTTTGTTCTTGCCTTCTTTGCGACAGTCTATCGTTGTGGGGGTTTTGCCTCTTGTCCTGTCAGACAAACTCCCTCAGTCGTCATCTTCTGATAAGATGTTCTATTTCTTGCTTGAGAGTATTGCACTCGTCGGATGTGTGCTGGTGCTCTTTGTGGAATTCACAGTATTTGTTCTGATTTCTTGTGTCGGGGTTGCTTTTAGTGGCTTTAGCCACTTCAAGTTTTCATGGGTCTGAATCTGTTAGAGTATGTAAGTGAGAAAAGCATTCAGAGGGGTGAAAGTTTCGTACCTTCCAAAGTTAGGATTGTTCTGGGTTCTAGGTGCCCTTCTCTTGTCAGGGCTCCTGATCCTCTTCCTATTAGCGTTGATATCCCACTTCTGAACTTGCTCATTATTTTGAGCCTGATCTTTACTTTTTAGAAAGACATTTTTGTATATTCAAGATTAATATATTTCCGAGCTCAATCCATGAATGTTGTCATGTCGATAGGAGGATTCTTGGTCAAAGAATCTTGAAAGCGTCCAGGCCCAAGGCCTGAAGTGAGGGCGGCTATAAGGAAGCTTGGATTGCAATCGGTTATTTCTGTGAGCTCGGCGTTAAAACGAACTATGTACTCACCAAACAACTCTCTATTTGTTTGTTTTGTAGTCAGCAAGAATTTTGGCCCTTTCTTAACTTTCTGCTGGTTAGGAATCGGTCAAGAAGCAGCCTACTAAGCTCATAGAAATTGCTGACTGGTTTTTGGGGGAGGTTGTGGAACCACTTAAGGGTGGTACCTTTGAGGCTTGTCATGAAAGTTCAGCATATGAAGGCATTAGTAGCTCCATAGGAGAGCCATTGTGTGCTAATAGTGAGTTAGGTGGTCCCTTGAGTCCTCAGATCCGTCATTGAAAGTGAATTTTGGGACAACGAACTTTTTCGGCCATTCTTCGGCCATTATGGCAGAGGTAAATGGCACAGGAAAGCCTCCCAAGCAATTTACTTAATTCGTCTTGCTCTGGAGGGGCATGGAATCCTTTGGTTGAAATTGTCTGCTCCTGAGAGTCTGCTATCTCCTCTGCCCTTTAAAGGGCTCTGGGCAGGACTTGTTGTGAAATCGAAACTCGTTGTTGATCTTATCTTATATCTCTAGATTGTCGACTTAGGGGAGGAATTTGTCCGATGTTAGTAGGAGGATGTTTCCCTCCCAAGACTAGGGGGACTAGAGTCTCGAGAGGCTAAAATTCCTGTGGCGCTGGATTGGCTCCAGAGGCCATTGGAGTAGGAATCCTCGTTCTACTCTGATAATGGACAGCTGTACGAAACATGGGCATCCCTCTCCCCACAGATGTTGACGTCTGAGGATCAGCCTCTATATGAGTGGTACCATGGAGGTGTACCGGTTGCGTGTTAAACAACTCCTCGTTGGGGGATCCTCCGCCCATGGTGGTGGTAAGAGGCTGAGTTCCTCCGTGAACAGTTGTGGTAAGAGGAGAGGGATTGCTCCGCTGGCTCTGGGCCAATGAAGCCAAAGCTTGTGACATGGCAGTGAGTTGTTCCTGTATTTGATCAGATTGTCATTGAATCCGATCAAGCTGTTGTTGCAAACGATTAGGTGTTTGCCCCTTGCCTCTTCCAGCAGGAGGCTGATTTTAGGGGTTTTGAGAATTCTTTCTAGGATGAAGGTTGTGAGTCATTGCCTTTTGGAAGAAAAAGACAAAGGATTTATTGTTTTGAAAAAAAGATAGCAAGAACAATTATCGTTCCCATAGATGGCGCCAAGCTGATGTTATTCATTTTTATTAGAGAGGTCTCCCGTCCTTTGCTACCTGTCAAGAACTCAGGATCAGAAGATCATTGGGTAAGGCTCTAGTAGTAACTGCTCCGATGATAAAGCCAGTAAAATATAAAAAACTATAACTGAAAAGAATAATTGAGCGTGAATTGAAAGTGTATCTTATGATCTTATTTATAGGTTGCAAATCCCCTAAATTAAGTAGAATTATGAACCATAAAAGTAGGGATTCGTAGATATCCGAAGATAGCAGTTGTCATATTGAACTCTATTTTCTTATTCTGAGGTCGGTAGGATATGGAATGCGGTGACTAGTTCGGAATCCTTCCTACAGATATTTTATTTTCCGTACCACGGGGTTTGTAGTGAACTGATCGGTACCCTATCTATTCTAGAAGTCGGGCTGGAGGTGGTGCACCATTGTAAACAATGTACCTCTGAACCACCGTGTCTGTTTGATCTGTATAAAACAATCTTCCGTGATCTTTACTCTAAAGAGCTCTGTACATACACATGTCATGCTTTAAATAGACCTACCACTTTATGGTACATCAGTAGTAAAAAATTTAAAAAAAAAAACATTTTCTTTCATATACTTGATTTGTAAGAAAGTTTATTAAAAAATTTAACTTAAATCTTGGTGTGATACATACTCCTTATAAATTCATATTAGTTTGATATATATATATATATATATATATATATAAAGTACGTAATTAGCATGGCACGAGGCTGTGAATTCCCCCGTTCTCACAGATTCCTCTTATTAGAAATATTTCTTATATTTTTCAAAAAAAAAATTTAAATTTTTTTTAATTTATGTTTTGTCTCCTTTTATTTTAAAGTTTTTTCACACTTCTTTTTATCTTAAATTCGATTTGACCCTTAATAGAACTTCTTAAGATTTTTTTTTTTTTTTTGAGATTTTTTTTATAATTTAATGTGTTTTTAGTTTTTTTTTGTTGGACTTTTTTTATAATTTATAAATTCTTTAAATTAAAAAAATTAGCTACTAATTAAGTATATTATTAATTAATATTAAACTTTTTATACTTTTAAATTTTAAATTTATGATCAATATTAATAACAAAGTTTTGTCCCCTCAAATTATATATGTTGGAGTTTAATCATTTATTTTAATTTTGGATTTACTCAAATTAAACAAATTTTTCTTATAATAATTATGAGAGGATCATTTATAGTTGTAGTATTTTGTTAGTTAACTAATTTCATCAGCCATTTATAGTCTGAGCCAACATAAATATTTTAGGTCATCAATTTTATTTTATTTTTTTGGGTCCAATTCTTAACCCTAAAAAACTCAACCACAATAAGTACAAAGATGAAGCCAAATTCGGAGTTGGACAAAAGAAATACACTTACACATCCCTCCCAGCTTATTCAAGAGGTCTTAACAGGCAAGCCCAATTGCCTTATTTTTTTAAAACAACCAAAAATCATCACCCTTGTCATAAGTAAAGACACCTAATGTCATTCGAAGTATGACCTTTTCAACCAATTATTCATACTCATTTGAAGGCTAAACATGCTTTTAATAGGCGCTATTTTACTAAAAATAATTAGGCTTCAAGACTCTTTTTTTGTTTAATTTAGATGCCATTAAAAAATAATAATTTTCTATATAACGAATTTTTTTACCCGTAGATATAAGATAATGGAACTCATGGAAAATACATATGAGTTTTATCACCTTGTCTCTAACAATTCATTTGGATGAGATGATTTGAAGAGAGAATAAAAGATTTAAGTAAAGTGATATTAGTTTCTTTCGTTTGAACTGTTTATAACAGAGAAAAAAGAAAATATTATGAAAGAAAGTTTAAGAGATTAGGCTTGTTTATCCAATTTCCCTAACTGCGTTTGGATGAAAAAAATTGAAAAGATTAAGATAGAGAAATAGTTAAATCTCTCGTTTAGAAGTTTTTAATAAAAAGAAAATAAAATAATAGTTTAGAAAGTTTGAATATTTTAGCCGACTTCTTCAATCTCTCCAAAAGTGGAGAAATTTGAAGAGAAAAAAAGTGTTGTAATGTTTTTTTTTTTGAAATACCAAAAGTACCTATAAATGAAAGAATTAAAAACTCTAAACACAAAGAAAAAAAGGGTTTTTTTTAAATAAATTTTTTTATACTTTCTTCTCTTATCAAACAAGATTGAAATGAACATGTTATTTTTTTTCCTTCTCTTTTTTCTTCTATTTTAAATCTTTTTTTTCTTTTCTTTTATCTCCAAAACTTCCAAACGAACCATAAAAGTGAAGGAGATTCAGAGAAAAAAGAAAGTTTATTTAATGAAAATTTTTAAAACATCAAAAATACCCTTAAATTGATGAATTAAAAATTAAGGCAATTGACAAATAAAAAGGATATAAGTTTCAATTATTTATACATACTTTATTTGTCTTTTTACTCACCATTGAAACATGAGATAATAATATTTTTTCTTCTCTCTCCTAAACTAAAAATAAGGTGAAGATGATCACTTTATTTTTTTTTCTTTCTATTTTAAATTATCATTTCTTTCCTTTTTCTCTCCAAAATTTCCGAACAATGAAAATTTGTTATATTTAATATTTTTCTTTAAAAAAAAAATTGTTGCAATTTTTCTACTAGGTCTTTCTCCTTGTACCTAACCTAAAAGGTTTCCCTTGTGATATCCACATTCACTTGTCTGTCACTTATAAACATTATTATTCCATGAAGAAAAAGATTGCATTCAACCAGAGATCACCAAGACACTTTGATCACTGGTGAGGCTTCTCCAGCTTCAATTCCACCTTTGATCATGCTTATTTTTGTCTGCCAATAGTTTAATGACCATTATGAAACAATTACCATAGGTCAAATTTTAAATAAGTAATTAAATTTATTGATATAAATGAACGTACAAATTTGAAGTTAATTAATAAAAAATATCCTATAAAAACTTTAGGCTATACCAAAGAAAATAAAAAAGTTTCATTGAGGGGCCGTATTGAAATTAAAATAAGAATAAAGTGTAAAAAAAAAAAAAAAATTATATCTGCATAAAAAAATGTTAATTAAAGGAGTACATTTAGAAATTTTAAAAAATATATATATAAAAAAATTGATTTCATTATAAAACAAAAATGATCCGAAATCACTTTTATTTTAAAATTATCTCTCTTTTTTTTTAAAAAAAAAAAAGAAATAAAAACGAAAACAGTGAAAAAAAAATGTATCAAAATGGATAAATTTTGAGTTAACGTATTCTTCTATGTTGATTGTTTTTCCGTAAATCATTTTTGGCATTATTTCGGTTCATGTCGCTATTGTTCTGTATTATAATATAATTAAACTATAGATTCGTATCGATAAAATTAAATAAAATAAAATGGATGGAATGACACACCCTATAATTTCAATCAAAAAATAGTATTTTAATATTGAAGCAAAAAAATTTAAAAATAAATTTTTTAATATTAAGATTTAATTTTAATGTAATTAAAATAACTTTTATCATTTAAATTGCTGTAGATGAAGGATTGGAGTTCAATTTTCATTCTTAAATATATATAAAATAAAAAAAAATAAAGAATGACAAAAAAAGAAAGAAAAAAGAAAAGAAAAGAAAAGCCACGTCCCCACCACGTCACTGTATATAAGAGGTTGTGGATGTATCTGAGCATCAAAGTTAGCTGAGCCCAGAAGTTATTGGTAATCCATCGATATAATCAACAGGACTTTGCTGGTAATACAGACAGAATTGCATGCCTTTTTTTAAGGCTTTCATCCAAATCCTGACAAATTTGATTTGGTTGCTCCACATCTTTTAATCCAACGGCTCTTCTACTCCGAATCAATTTTGGGAACATACTGGGTCCCCGAATTATTAGGGAAACAGCATTGGTGGGCCCCCAAGAAAACCCAGAAGATGCTTTTTCTTAAAACTCATATTGACCCCTTATATATACGTATGAAATGTTAGCGTCATTCGCGATTCTTCAACGTTCGTGATTCGACTGATGCATATAATATATGAACAAATATAATTACACATAAAATAGGTACATATAATAAATAAATTAATTAAATTACAAATATAAACAAACATCATTATTCATCGTGTATGTATATATACCCACAATTTGTACATACATATATGCATACTTTTTGTCGGTAGAGTCAAAATTTGCTCATTAGTAAATATAAAAGAAAAATAAAATAGAAGCTTCTAGGAGTGCATAAAATAGTTAAGAATTAGAGAACCGACTCAACCCAATCTAACTTCAATGATTCGAATTAGTTTAAATCAAAGTGAGTTCAAGTTTGTTTAGACAATCAAGCATAAAATAGTTAAGAATTAGAAAACCGACTCAACCCAATCTAACTTCAATGATTCGAATTAGTTTAAATCAAAGTGAGTTCAAGTTTGTTTAGAGAATCAAAAAATCGGATTGGTTCAAATAATTCAAACCAAACTGAGAATCGAAACCATAATTTTTTTTTTATCAACTCTCTTTGTTCTAATTTTTTAAAAAAAAAAATTTTGAAAGATTTATTGACCAATCATTATAGCCTCTTTAATTTGTTTTTATATTTGCATCACAAAAGATATACTCCAAATTTCTCTTTTCTCTTGCATTTCCCTCACCTAACTTGATGAGTTAAAAAAAAGATAGAAAATATGATTTTAAGTTTACAAATCTTGTTTTAATTATCTAATATAGTAGTGAGTACTTTGTGTTTTGATATTATGATTTTAAGTCACAAATCAACGACACAGTAACAAATCAAATAAATTTGTTAAAGAAAAAAAATGTAAATTCAGTTATTAATTTTCTTTTTCAGAATCACTATTATATCACTTTTTTTTTTATTGTCAAAATATCATAAATACTTAAATGGCTTAATTTTCATTATATATATATATATATGTATATATATCAAGAGTTAATTTTTTATTTTTTATTTTGGGTGTCTATTAAAAAAGCAAAAACTGAACTGACCCAATCCGAAAATGTTCTATTTGGGTTAGGTTAGGTTAGGTCTAATAATTTACGATTTCGGTTCTATTTTTTTAGAATTATCTAAAATTGAATCAATTTTGATTCTACTGTAACTCGACACATGTATATCTTGAAAGCTTCTGTAAAGGAATAGTGAATTTCATTTCATAATTAATTAATGGGCATATTGCAGTATGTCCAAATTCTACCATTAAAAATGAACATACTCTGCTTTTTCCTCTTTGGTGATTAGAAAATGCATTAAAAAAATACATTTACCTCAGTGCTTTACAAAACTGGGGTTATGGCCAAGTTTTCTTTTCTTACAATTATATTTATATTTCCTTTCCATATGCAGGATTGAACTGCATAATTCCCCAAAAAAAAAAAAAGAAAAGATTGAACTGCATATACATATCTAAACAACATATCTTTGCATATATAAATACATAAACAAATACCCATATGTAACACTGCTTACAGCTGCTGGGAATCACTTCCAGTTAATTCAATAACAGAGGGAAATAGTTACAGATTCAATCACATATCAAGCATTGTAAGCTTGTAAACATTACTTACAATCAAAAACATATAGTTCCACTACAAAACACTCAGCTGTATATCTGCTTCTGAACTCTATTTACATTGAAGCTATCATATACTAAGAAGCAGTGAAATACAGTAATGACACTAAGCTGTATACAGAAGACCATCCCATCTATAGGACAATCTACTTCAATCATGCACTGAAACCCTTTTGAAGAGAACTCCAACGACCAGAAGGAATGGTGACGCAAGCTTGTGCCGATGCCTCAGCCATATGCTCCATTTGAATTCCAGCATTGCAGATGTTTGCAATGGAGCGCATGTGTTTCATTCCATACTGGGATAGAGATCCACAATGTGTCTCAAATGTCCTCACCTGCACAAAGGATAAAAGCACACCTCTCTAAAGACCTTTTCTATCATGCTTAAATAGATTTGGTAAATTAAATCAAATGGATTATTAGTGATGCTGTATAATTTATGTTGACAGTGATAAAATGGCATCTGATAAAGTGTAGGCTGAGGATTAAAATTTTACCAGTGCTTTAAGACAGTCCCAGTCATCAACAAGAGGTTGTCCTGCAGGCCGGACAGTTTTCAGCACCTCGGGGCCTTTTTCAATTCCAAATAAGAGCTTTCCAATCATTTTTATACTATTATCTACGTGCATTCTATGTGACATAGCTTCCACAAACTGCTTCTGAGCTTCAATTTTCCGGGGAGAGCCTTCAGGTGCCTTGCGGAACTGTCAGTAGAAGCAGAGGAAAAACAACAGTTTGTCAGATCATACTCAAAAGGAATTCATTTTGTTGTTTCTCAACTTAAAACTTCAATCATTACAGTCAGAACATGAAATCTATCTAGCACCCTGACCTCTCTCACAAAAGTTATCAAAGCACTAACTTGCACCACTACCTCTTCAAACCCAATCCTAAAAGATGATCATGTTACTGTCTTGCATTCCTTACCTGGTCAGCTAGTGGAGCTTCAATAAAGCTACAATCGGTAGTTCCAGGGAAAAGTTCCAAAATTCCCCAGTTCCTTGGATTTTGCAGCAATCAATACTGTATTAAGGCATAATGCGGGAGCATGGAGTCTTATTTATAAACATGAGGCATTTTCTGGAATTGTTTCCTGGATCTGCTTACAGTTTGAAGTTTTCCCGTAATAACCTATTGCTTAATCGGTATGGAATATAAAAGGTTTTGTACAAACCTTGTCCCAGAAATGTAAAAGGTCAGCATCCCGCTGGTTTACAGCTTTTGAAGATGGCCGTAGGGAGTTGTCATCTACAAAAGTGTAGTTATCATTTGCAGGATTGGAACCCATATACAGGAAAATACTGTCCTTGCTAAGGTTTAGATCACCATATTGCATGACATGGGAGCCAAAACCAGTATTTTCATTAGCAGTTCTCCTTTTAACCTGCATATGGCAGCATAGGGGAATGAAAATATCGATGTAAGTAATTCACAAGAGCATATACAAAAGAAGGGCATCAAGTATGTAGCCCGAGAAAGACTCTTCAGACACAACTTCCATACTCCTCATTTCTGCCCTCATCTTTTATGTGAAGAGATTAACTACCAACCATTTTCTCAATATTAAGTTGTTTTATGGATTTAGGCATATGATTATAAACAGCGATACAAGTTTGTTCTAAGTTGTTTAAAAAATGCTGTTGTCCACAAGCTCTTACCAGTTCATACTGCTGATGTAAAGTTTCTGTCTGCAGATTGTGTATGTCACTGTTCACGAGGTCAGAAAATTAATTAAGACTTGCACAAAAAATATGCTATCTGAACTAACCATTTGCATTTTTATTTGTACAGCATTAGAGAACATTTAAATAGAGATGATGGAGCCAAGCCAATCAAAGCAGAAGTTGCGTGAGATGGTACCAATTAAGCTCAAATCAGATGCATACATCCAGCTACTTGTTGGTTGTGTGTGTGTGTTTTTGTGTATACACATATATTATTAACTAATGGATAGTGTTCTGAAGTAGGTGGAGACTAGAGTCGAGTCATCAACTCCAACATGTAGTGCTGATTTTTCCATATAAATTTGCAACAACTCAGCAAAACTTAGAAACAAGGAATAGATTTCAATTTAGAAAGTTGCTTATAGTTGAGATCACTCCTAATATTACCAAAATGATCCTCCGTTACTAGAGTTCTTGCATTTCCCTTCTTCAGTTACAGAACTTACAAAAACAGAAAAGTCGTGCGTACCTGTCCTCCATCCAGGCAACACTATACAAGTCACCCAAACAGGTTTCATATTCTGGGGGAGGACTAGGATACTCTCCAGGGCAATAGGTTCCCCAGCTGCTTTCTTCTGCATTTGATGCAGTGGTGGCATATATATTTAAACCCTCCGGAAGAAGACCCTCAAAGATACTTCCAGATTCACAAGCTTCAAGATAAAATACCTGCAGTATTATAGATGTGGTCCAACGTGATTTAAATTTCAGCAAAATTGATATAGAATGCATTTGGTAAGTAACAGTGAATTCGTATTACCAAGCTTTTATAGGTCCCAGAAGCATGCTTCTTTTTCAAGACATCTATCAGATCATTTGCAAAGAGGTAAGGAATGGTAGGCATCCCTGAGAACATATCACAGAATGGACAAAACAGTTGTAAAATCATTCAAAAACCCAAGCTCTCTTTAGATAAATGACTCACGATAACAAAAATCAAGTAAATTAAATTAAAAAACATAAAACAAAAGGTATCATTTCAACTTTTTAAATTATAACAAGTGCTTCTTTTCCCGTGTATTAACAGATAATTATGAGTTCAGACCTGTGCATTTGAACAAGACTTATTTCAGGTTGACATAGTAGTGAAATCTGATGGCCTAAACAAGATCTTAACATAGTAAGTTTTGTGATTTCTCAAGATAAAAATTTTAAAAATCATAATTAATTTAAAGTTTTTGGAGAGAGATGTGGGTTAGGGATTGGGGGAGAGTGCATGGGAAGGAGAGGGGGAAAGAAAGAGCAATATCAAGAAGTTTTATGACCGATCCAAAAATAAATAAATTGTGCCTACTAAATTATTCCACAGTTGCGATCAAGGATGATAATAGTTTAGTGAATTTTGAAATGTCACATTTGGTTCCAAGTAGACTGAGGATGAAAAGAGTGAATTGTAAATTGAAGCTTATAACTATGTTAGGCAATACTTTTCCCCTTTTCCTCCATCCTCTCAGCAACCAAATGAAGCGTAGGAGAAGGTTTTGAATCTGTGTTATCAGAAACCTCTATTATACCCCAGTTCTATAGCGAGGTTAGAAAATAGAAGTTTTCAAACTATACAATTCTAAATCACCGTATTGACAATAGTCCAAGATGCAAGAGAATCCTTTTGTCTTAAATACTCGAAATTCATGGTAAATCTTTGTGATCCTTCCTCCACTAAAACCAGCCATAGACAGAGTAAAACCAAGTCACCATCAAACTCAGACTGAAGGATTTTAAAAAAGAGATATTGCAATAGAGGTACAAACCAAGCACTCCAGGACCCCCATGATCACTGTAGTATATGAAAATATGGTCATCTGGACCACTATCAACAACCTTCCCACTACCCCCTCTAAGAGCAGTTTTATTTCCAAGGATAACAGCAAGAAAGTTGTTAACAGTAGCATCATCCCCAGTATAATCCTGCCAAATAAAAATCCACCACGTGAACAAGGGAGACTTGAAGTTTCACAATTCACAAGTGGGCTAATGCCTAGTAAGGAAACAGACCTTGGGTACTCCGGCATAAACATCATTGCCATGTGGGCTGTTAATGATGATTCCAGGCCTGGGGTTGTCTTCATCGAATGCAATGTCATCATACATGAAAACAATGATATTTTCATCTTTGAGTCCACCTTTCTTCAGGAGTTGATAGGCATGACAAATGTCAGCCTGTGGAGAAAAAGGTCAATATTAAAATTAATCAATGAAAAGGGGAAAAAAACATAAATAAGAAGATGGTTTGCATTTAAAAATAAAAGGAAGAAGAAAAAGGGTCCAATTTCATGTAAATTTAAAATTATGAACACTCAATGCTGTTAAAATAACTCGGTTTTAGTTTTTTTTATTATAAAAAAAATAAACACTCTGGCTATGTCTCTAGAAAGAACACATATATGTCGTAAGATTTATGATTTAAAAAAAAAAAAAAAAAAAAACATGGACATACATGGACTTAAGAATATATTTCAATACTCTTGGGCCAGTCTTCAACTTTAATCTCCTTTCAATCATTCTTCAGAATCACTTTGAACACATACAACACGCTTTCTTACTCTTGCTGACATGAGAAAAAAGAAATCTAGCTTCCCATAAGCTAAAATAACATGGATGGCATCACCAACCATATATGAATCTATGAAACCGTTAGGCTTTAGCAAGCTGCCAAATGAAAACTGTACAGTAGGATTCCAAAATGGCTATGCTTGATCCACATCCACATCAGTAAGTGGGCCGTGTGAGAAAACAAGTTAGCCCAACAGAAGGATCAAAATAGAGATTAGTAAGGCTAAATGACATGGATAACATACACAAAAAAAGTCCAAAGGTCTGTATTGCAAAAATAAGAGGAGGTTCATTTCTTATGATAAGTAGACGACAAAGAGGTCCGTCCAGTTTTAAGATCAAATCCAACCACGCCAAGTTTCGATCTATGGGTCCCAAAAGAACTCTCAAGGAAGATTCTTTTTGAGGAATCATGAACATGATTAAAGGTATGGTCCCCACAGAGAGCTCCCAAGGATTATTCTATTTGAGGTTTGATGAGAATGATTAAAGTTAAATTCATAGTGGTTCTTATTCTATTTTTTTAATAAAACAATGGGCAGGATGCTAACTGTGTTGGCAACTTTGTAAAGGAAATAACTCAGGCATAAAAACCTTTACCTTTCTTGTCTTGAATTATCTTGACAGATACGAAACCATTTTATTTATAATAAAAAAATACAATTTCAACTCATTCACATCAAACAAAACGACAATAAAATAATACATACAGCCAACAATTTTATATCTTCTAGTATATCGATAAGAACTCGGTTCTCACAATGGTTCTTCAGTATACCAGAAGAGACAAGAAAAGAAAGTACCAACCGGAAGGCAACTTTGTAAAGGAAATAACTTAGGCATAAACACCTTTACCTTTTTTGTCTGAATTATCTTGATAGGTACGAAACCATATTATTTATCCAAAAAAATAAAAAAAAAAAACTATTTAAACTCATTCACATCAAACAAAACGACGATAAAATGCGAACAACAATATTATATGTTCTTGCTTAGGTTTCTGCAAGTATATTTAAATAAAGAATTTAAAAAAAAAATTCAAATTTTGTCTTCCCACCTCTCCTCACCAAGTAAATATTAACATAACTGAAAACCGGAATAAATAAAAAAAAATTGAAAGAAAAAAAAAAAAAAAAAAAAAGAATACGTGCAACAAATATTCAAGCTCGTAAATATCTAAAATTAACCAAGTTCTTAAATATTCAATATACACATACATATATAAACCCTAACCTTCCAAAAACAAAAAATACAATTACCTACAAATTCCCAATATTAATTAATATCATATGCACGGACGAAATTCAAGAAAATTACTAAATTCAAACGCATTTAGATTAATAAAGTTGAGAGAAATTAAAGGTGTGATCACCTGGTGCCTGTAATTCCAGTAACCATTAGATCCAGCAAGCAGGACTGCCCATCTTGTCCCCACAGCGTCATCATCACCGCCGGTATTGTCATCAGAACCGCCACGACGGTGGAAGAATCTGGAAGCTTCCGACGGCAATCTGATCACATCTCCTGCAATATCACGACTATCGACGGCGGTTAAGCTCGCGAGCGCAACGATGAGGACTGCACAGAAGGTGCAGCTAATCATGGCGGGTTCCGGCGAGAGCTATGAGAGAGAAAAGGTGGTGATCGGAGGGGTGTATCTTTGTTCGGAATATAATGGCGTCTTTGTTCTGAACTTTATAGGCAATTGCGGTCTGACGTGGACGACTGAGAGTCGTTGATCGGGTTTTGCTTTCTGATCGGGTTATTGAGTGGGTGCTACAATATGACGCTGTTTTACTTGCTGATTGGAGTTTTTCCCCTAGTGGTTGGTATTTTCTTTCCTCGTGTAAGAGTCACTTGGCTGTGACGTTAAACTCTTTTCCGGGAAAACTATATTTTCCGGGAAGCTTATGCTTCAAGCCTTCAACTTCTCCGTACATTCTTAGGATATTGATTCTAGGGTTACGTTTCATTTAGATTTTTAAAATTGATTTTTATTATATAATTAATTTTTATTTAAATAATTTGATAAAAGATAATATTTGATTACTAATATAAGAAAAGTAAATTATTTTTGAATTTTGAAATTTTATCTATAAGTGTGAAATTGTTTAAAAAATAATGAGCATGAGAGTACATTATGATTGAATTAATTTTTTATAAAATAATTATTTTTACTCAATTAAACAACATAAGAATTGATTTAATTATGTTCATGAAAACTGATGCCCCCTCAGCAATTGACCTGGGAACCACCTTAATTAGTTTAACTTTTAAAAATGATAAATTAGATTGATTTTTTTTTAAATTTTTTTTTGACAATTACACTCACTTCTTCTAATATTTTTAAAATTATACTAACCTATTTTACCTATTTTATTTTATAATATACAGATATATATTTTCTTCTAGTTATTTTTTTATTTAAAATGAGAAAACTGTTTATTTCATTTATTTATTTTTGTATTTTTTCAATTTGATCCATTTTTTCTAATTTTTTAAAAGTTTTTATTAGTATTTTATATAAAAATAAATTTAAGGTAAATAATTTTATTTTATTTTATATAAAAATAAATTTAAGGTTTTTATCAATATATATTTGACAAATGAAAGAAAAAAAGTCTAAATTTTAAAAATTGAAAAAAAAACATGAAAATAATAGTTTTATCATTTTAAAAAAAAAATGACTAGAGAAAAATATTTGCATGTTGTTAAGTGAAGTAAGAAATGTTAGTGTAATTTTAAAAACTTTAGAAAAAATTAGTATAATTGTCAAAAATCTAAAAAAAAGTCAGTATAATTATAAGAGATTTTAAAAAAAATCAGTATAATTTATTTTTATATATATATATGTATGTATGTATGTATGTATATTAAGGGTAGTATTGTAATTTGGTATATGCTTGGAATCTAACAGAATCTATGTGGATAAAACAAAATAAATGATGGCCATGACGGCACAAAGCCAAATTAGTGGGTGCTCGGTAGTTTCCTGGAATGCACAAAACTAATTGCGGATAACTCTGTTTATTGAAAAGCATGTTAAAACTACTTTTTTTAAAAATACATTTTTTGTATATTAAAAATAGAAAATTAATAGAAAAAAAAATTAAAAATTGACAGAACAGTGTTGCATTTTTAAAAAATAACTATCTTAAAGACCAACTTCAAGAGTGACTTTAGGAGGAGAGTCATCCCTCTAATTAACTACTAATATAGTTTCCATTCATGTATTGTTCATCTTTCAAGAAAACACTCATCCCATCATTCATTTTGAATCCAGTCATTAATAGTAAAAAAATAAATATTGATATAGATATTATAGGAAAGAGGATTAAAAAATTAGTTAGAAGAGAAAAAAAGAGATAGATTGGTGAGGAAAAGGAAAAAATATATAGATGGGTGAGGAAAAGGAAAAAAAGTAAGAGAAAAAATATATTAAAATATTAAATAAATATTCTTTTGAATATCATTGTTGAAATGATGTATAATATTAAGAAATATTAATATATGCATAAATACAAAAAAATTGAATCAAAAAATAGATCCCTCTTGAAATTGCTCTAACACAACTTGGGATTCTCTAACTGCTTGACTTAAAAGACTAGGTGTCTATACGACTTATTTTTTGGTTATTAATATTCCTTAAGTTAGTAAAGTAGAAGATTTTGTGTTCTAATTTGTTAATATAAAAAGGCTCCAAGGCTATAATGTAGGTGGACAACGACTTGTTAACGAAGATATTCTTTTAATTTTATCTCTTGATTTTTTTGGTTATTAATTAAATGTTTTAAGTTACATATAATTACATTATATGTACAATTAATTTTCTTATAATTAATATTTAATAAATTAATAATCTTTAAAAATTAATAAATTTTTTAAGGAATTAACTTGGTTCCATGGTAGATAATTAATAATTCTATTAACTAATAATTAATACTTTTTTCCAAAAAAACTTTTTTATAATATTAATTATTAGAAAAATAAAATAGTTTTATATGTAATTATATATAACCCATTTATATTTGGGCGGAGTTGGAGCAAATCTTAAAAATGATGAAATGGATATTTGTTAGGCACTATCTAGTTGGTATAATAGTGACTGTTTGAAACTTTGGCTCTTCGAGAAGGATTGTCGCAGATTAATATCCAAGATGGCAAAAAGTTGGACATTGAGGGGTATTCAAAGCTAATTATGGATATTGATGTACCACAAAGCGACAGATCAGTCTCCATGTGACACATGTGACTACGAAACTCGGCCATCAAGAGCATACTCAGACCCTCGATCATTCAGAGCGGACTTACCCCATTTTCCTCCAGAGCTCACAAGCTTTCAACATCCTATCGAGCAGAGGATAAGGAAATAGTCTGCAACAAGGAAACTGCCACCCATGGTCATCTCTCAAGCGCAATATCTAATAAGGTAACTATCATTCTTCGATGATCAAATCCCTACTATCATGGCTCCAAATCCTAATCAACCTAGCAATCCTAAGCCTACAAATAAAACCCTAAGGTATGCTTTCAGATTCATGCTCATTCTTTGGCTTACATTATAGTTTTTCAATTCAGTTTTATTAACTTAAGCATCGGAGCGGCTACCGCCGGAGCCAATCCAGTGACCCTCTGATCTTCTTCTTGAGTGTTCTTCAGGGAGCAGAGCTCGGAATCTACATCGGCCAAAAAGTGCAGCATCAGTTTAGTGCCATCTGTGAGAAACGACAATTGTTTATTTCACCAAAGTGCTCTACTTACAAACAGACTCATCTTCTTTCTCACCGAAGGATCATGGCTCCCAATCTCCGACCGAGAAAGAATACTCAAAATCTTCAACCCCGACCGCCTGCCGGACAAGGAAGAGGACGAACCACTGATCCCGTGCTGCAAGAGCTCGACCAAGTCAAACGGCAAAACCAGTTGATGCAAAAACAAGTTCTAGCCATATCCAGAACTCTGGCAATACTCACTCAGAATCATGAAGCTAATCCTTTGAATCCACCTGTCAACACGACTGATCAAAGGACACAGCCTCTTACTACTGCTCACATTCATGGAGATCCCCAGCTATCGGCAGCCACAAGTAGAGGGATACCAACCTTTATTCTAGAAGTCCATTATCAAAGCATCACTAGGGCTCCAACCTCTAGAGTTTCCGGAGTGAATCCGGCACCACAAGAGTCTTAACCTCAAGTAGCTCCTGCAACTCCAGTCCAAGAGGACCAAAGTAATCTCTCGGTCATGGGCCAGGATCATCTTGTCCATATAGGCCCTGAAGCCACAAGGCTTGAGTCGCAGCAGCCAATCTTGCCCAGAGGCCCACAAAGAGCTGAAGAAGTTTCAGAGTCTATGGACCGTACTGTTGTTATAAGGGGTGCTCAAATCCCTCCAGAACAAGACGAGTTAGCCAAGATGCTCGGAAGGTTTGCCACATCGTTCACCCCTGTTATCTTGGCCGAGGAAAGGCCAAAGAAATTTGTTGTCCCAAAGTTCATTCCTTATGATGGGATAGGGGATCCGGGGGACCACCTTTCCCATTACCAGCACACTATGGCCCTACATGGCACTTCCGATGCCTTTATGTGCCGAATGTTTGTGACCAGCCTCAAGGGTACTGCTCTGAAGTTGTTTCATCACCTCCCACTGAACTCAGTCACTAGTTTCTATGAGCTCGGTAGGGGATTCCTGGATAGGTTCATGACTAGCAAGAGGCTGAGGAAGGGTCCTGAATTCTTGTTAAATGTGAAACAGACTAAGGAAGAGTCCTTCAGAGAGTACATCGCACACTTCAATGCCGAACTCACTGAGGTTACAGATTGGAGCCCTAGTTTCCTTGTAGCTGCTATGGCCTCTGGCCTTGCATAGGGAGGCTTCAGGGATTCTTTGACAAAAAATTCCCCTGCTGACATAGTAGCCCTCATGGATCGAGCCAGGAAATACATTAACCTAGAGGAAGCAAAAGACACCTCCTAAAAGATTAAAGAGTAAGCCCAGAAAGACGACCAGAAGAAAGACAACCAGAAGAAGGATGACCAGAAGAGGGACCCTAGTACAGCTAGGAAGAGAGTCAGAAGCCTAGAAAAAAGAATGGTGCCCAAAACTTCATATAATTCAGGACTAAGAGAGTTCACCAATTTTACTCCTCTGAACACCTCTCCAAACAACATACTTTGGCAAGTCAAATCTCAGGAAAATTTAAGATGGCCAGAGCCCTTAAAAGGTGACCCCAGCTACAGGGACCAGAACAAGTATTGTGATTTCCACAAAGACTGTGGGCATACAACTAACATATGTAAGGCCCTCAAACATGAAATCAAGCAGCTTATAAAGAGAGGACGACTGTAGGAATTTGTCAGGCAAGACGGGGGGGCAAAACCCCCACAACGATAGGCCTCAACAGAGGAGGCCGGATCAGAGGCTTGATCAAAGACAAGAGCAAAGGGAAGGTTGGAATGAGCCTTAGCGGTAGAACAACCAAGTAATCTTCGTCTTTCATGCAGATTCCCCGGCAATAGGAATGTCCAATAGATCAAGAAAACGATATGCTCGGGAGGTTAGAGCTACTCCTAGCATCATACGGATCTCTAATATCGAGAAAAAATTGAGGCCAGTACCTGAAATCCAATTCTCGGATCAAGATCTTGCAAGAGTGCACTATCCTCACAGTGATGCCCTTGTCATCTCCCTCAAAATTTTCAACTTTGAGATTCGAAAAGTCCTCGTGGATACTAGGAGTTCGACAAATGTATTATTCTTCGAACCCTTCAAACAGATGAAGCTCAACCCTAGTGACATCAAGCCTACTGGCGTAATCCTGACAAGATTTGACGAGAATCTCAATACTCCATTGGGAAAGATTTACCTCGCCACTACAGCAAAAGAGGGAGACGGACAAAAAACCACAATAACTGAATATATGGTTCTGAATGCCAAATCCCCTTATAACGTCATAATAGGGAGACCTTGGCTACACCAGATGGGAGCAGTCACCTCGACCCTCCACCAATGCCTAAAATACGTCCACAACCAGGATGTCTACTTCATCAAATGATGCCAACCAACTTCTAGAGAATGGCATGCTCTCGCATTCAAAGTAAAGGCTCCCAAATAGCAATTACTGCACGCTTGTGAATGTGGGGATCCAGTCCTCTCCCACTATCACGAGGTAGAAGACTGTCCTTCCAAAATTGATGAGTCACTAAGTCCCAGAGGAAGGAACAGCAAGGCCAAGCCCATAGGGGACCCCATTAAAGTACTGGTCAGCTCGGAATCCCAAGGGCGCTACCTGCAGATAGGTCTAGACCTGTCACCTGCCGAGCAGGATGAGATGATAGAATTTCTAAAGAACAACCTCTATGTGTTTGCTTGGGAAACAAAGGATATGGAGGGTATAGATCCAGACTTCATCACTCATAAATTGATAGTAGATCCAGACCACCCACCAGTGAGATAGAAAAGAAGGCCACTCGCTCCAGAGGGGCATCAAGTCATCAACGAAGAGGTCCAAAAGCTGCTTGAAGCCAAGATGATACGAGAGGTATTTTACCCTGATTGGCTAGCCAATACCGTTCTGGTCAAGAAGAAAAATGGAAAGTGGAGAGTCTGTGTTGGCTATACAGACCTTAATAAAGCTTGTCCCAAAGATAATTTTCCTTTGCCAAGGATAGATCAGCCAGTTGATGCTACCACAGGGCACAAACTTATGAGCTTTATGGATGCCTATTCAGGATATAATCAAATCCAGATGTACCCTCCAGACTAGGAAAAAACAACATTCATAACTGAACGAGGTCTCTATTGCTATAGAGTGATGCCGTTCGGACTAAAAAATGCTGGGGCCACATACTAGTGTCTGGTTAATAAGATGTTCAGCCCTTTGATCAGTAGTACCATGGAAGTGTATATTGATGATATGCTGGTCAAAAGCCTACGAAAGAGTAGCCACCTCCAGCACCTAGCTCAAACATTTGACATCTTGAGGCAATACAAGATGAAGCTCAATCCCTCAAAGTGCACCTTTGGTGTAACGAAGGGAAAGTTCCTGGGATACATTGTCTCCCAAAGGGGTATAGAAGCAGACCCCACTCAGATTGAGGCTCTGGTTGGACTGGAGTCTCCAAAGACCAAGAAAGACATTCAGGCTCTGAATGGCAGAATCGCAGCTCTGAGCAGGTTTATCTCCAAATCCACTAATTGCTTCTTACCGTTCTTTAAAGCCTTAAAGGAAAACAGAACTCTGCAATGGACAAAAGAGTGTGAAAGAGCCTTTCAAGAGCTGAAGGAATACCTAGCTTCGCCTGAACTCTTATCAAAACCAGTACATGGAGAGAAGCTACTTCTCTATCTTGCAGTCTCCGAAAACGCTGTCAGTTCTATACTGGTTAGACAGCACAAGGGGGTCCAAAAGCCCATATTTTATGTTAGAAGGGCATTATCAGACACAGAGAAAAGATATCCTGAGATTGAAAAGCTAGCTTATGCACTAATAATATCTGCCCGGAAGCTCCGCCCTTACTTCCAAGCGTATCCCATTAAAATTCCAACTACTTACTCCCTGAAGTCAGTTCTGAGAAAACCTGAGGTCTCAGGGTGGTTAGTCAAATGGTCAGTGGAGTTAAGGGAATTTAACATATCCTATGTTCCACGGATCTCTATCAAAGGGCAAGAATTAGCTAATTTTGTTGCTGAGTTCACCCTAGCATTGTAAGACAAGGCATAGTTTTGTGAAAGCTTGGGAACATGGCAGCTTTACACTGACGGATCGTCCACATACCATGGTTCTGGTGTAGGTTTGATACTATAATCCCCTGACGGGTTATAGCAGAGAAGGCAGTCAGCCTGGGGTTCAGAGCCTCCAATAATGAAGTAGAGTACGAAGCCCTTATCCTCAGAATGAATTTAGCTCTAGAGTGCGAAGCTCAAAACCTCGAAGTCTTCTCTGATTCCCAATTGGTGGTAAGCCAAGTTCTAGGAGAGTTTTCCATTAAAGATGACAGGATGCTTCGGTATTCAAAACTTGTTAAATCGTTGAAACGCTCCTTCCAAACATTCTCTATTTCAAAAAATAGAAAGAGGCCGAAATTGCAGAGCTGATGCTTTGGCAAGCATGGCATCTCATCTGAAGTTAGAAGGAGATTCCACGCTAAAGATCTCCCATCAAACAAGACCATGCATAGAGGAGGTCCAAGTCATCCAAGCTACTGAGCAATCCCAGAACTGGATGACTCCCATCCTCCAATACTTGGAAGGAGGGCTCTTCCCAGAAAACAAGAACTATCACGCCCTAAATTCCCGCGAACCCGATGGCAATTATAACGAAACTAAAAGAAAATAAAATAATAAAGAAATAAAAGACAATCACATGCATTTAATACCAACTCAATTCAGGTTCCGATACAATTCCATAAACCTTACCCATTATTTCACAATATACAAATTAAACATGCATAGTTCAGGGCTTATGCCCTTGTACAACATCAAAATACGCCCTACGGGCCAACTATAGTTCTCAGTCCTCTCCTTCATTAAGGGATCACTAAATCTCACGTAGCCGGAGTGTCATCTGAAATGGTATCCCACGAATGGGTCAGCTCAACTGTTGGTACAATATAATGCTAATGCAAGAAACAAAATTAAGGCGTGGCATGTGCAAGTATACAGTTATATCTACATGTTATACAAAATCATTAATGCAGTACGTGAGCAGTATGCGTGACACACCCATGTAAACTCCATGCCACACCCATGTCTCATCTTACGGTCCTTCCCCGATGGCCTGAGTACCATTTATATGTCTCGCTTCACAGTCCAGAACCCGTCAGGCATGCAAGTACATATGGCCGATTTTGGGTTTTTCACCACAAGATCTACACCCTCATAATGCACAGCACCACGTGCTCAACTCACACCATGTCCAAGGAATCACACTATGCCAATATGCTCTGATTCTACCATGCCATAATATAATCTTAATAAAACATCTTATCTACACATGAAGCATGCTTTAAATCACATATTTCATAATCTCAACAATTCTCGAAGAATATAATCCGTACATTATGCTAACACATGCGACATACACATAATCATAATCCACATTCATCACTAAACTTTCAAAAAGATAACAAGAAACACATAAACATATAAGCAATCAAACAAGTATGTGAATCATCAAGTCAACATGGCAATTACTCCTAAACTTAATTCTATTTCTTACTTAGCACAATATATCATACCTGATGGGTCGATCTCAACCCAAGAAGTCATACTCATAGCGTAGCGGAACTAACAGTAAGAATGCAGAAGGTCAAACCACCTTCTCTTTGCCTCTCAATGTTCCTAAAATCATAAAATGTAATTCAGTCTATTGCCACTTGAATTATGCTATTTATCAAATTGTATGTCTTTATTTTATGAGTTTCTATTTTGCCAAAATAAACTCTATTATTGAGTCCAGAACGTCGAAGAAAATAGGTTTAGGCTTTCGCGGAATTCAATTTGGGCGTTTGTAATGAAAAGGGGCAAAATGGTCATTTTGCATTTTTACGAGTTCTTACTTTTTAAGACCTCTTCTCATAAATTGGACTCCACGGTTGAGTCCGGAATTCTTGAAATAATAAAGATTCACTATTTTTTCACTTTAATCGGGGTTCGTTTAACTGCTTTTTAATTCAGGGGTATTTTGGTAATTTTTAAGGTTCCTACGGGTCTTTTATTTTTTGGGACCTCGTCTTACGACGCGGACCTCACCATTGGTCTTAGGAGGTCCAAGATAGTCAAAATACACTAATGACTTGTCCATTTTGGTCTTCGGGCGATTTCGTGATATTTAAATTAATTAAATTTATTTAATCAATTAATTATTTCACTGATATAATATATATATATATATATATTTTGGGCATTAATTTGGCACGAGCGATGCCTGTCCAACTGGCCACATGCTTCTCATTCAACCCTCAGATCCTGTGTTCGAATCTTGAGGCACACAGCCCCTTTTGCTTTTAAATTTAATTATTTCTTTAGTACAATATATATATATATTTTGAATGAGGATTTAATCACAACGGAACACGTGGCTCAGTGGTTGGCTTACCCCATTTTCATGTCACCACTCCCAGGTTCGAAACCCAGAAGCAGCGCCTCATTTCCTTTCTTCTCTCTTTTCTTTTCTATTTGAAATAAATTGAAGCAGCGCATGGCAGCCCCAACGGTCACTGTTGCGCCCAGCCCAGGCCCAGCCATGACCCAGCCCAAGCCCAGCCGTGACCCAGCCTAAGCCATGACCAACCCAAAGCCCAGCCTGTTCCTTCTTCTTCCCCCACGCTTCTCTGGTGATGGAATAGTGCAGATCCGGTCACCACTTCTGGCGCCGGTGACCGGATTGCACCTATATACATTTTTTTTTTCCACTTTTTTTCATGATTTTGAAGCCTAGATTCACTTCTAAACATTATGGAGTATGATTTAAGACATTTAGATAGCAACTTTATCATCAAAAACACCTTCAAATTCTAAATTTCTTAAACACTAACTTTCCGATAAACCTCAAATATCTCCTTCATTTCTCAACCATTTTTCTTGCGGTTTCTTCCTACATGCTTCATTTTCTTCATAGAATTTAATCGTGCAATTTGTTCTAAGCTTTAAGCAAGTTTATAAAAAACCCAGAAATGAACTTTATAAAAATTACAGTAAATTTTTCTTACCTCTTCTTGTAGTTTTTCCTTTTTTCTTCTTTTTGGCTCATTCTCCTGAATCTCCCAGTATCCCACGACCTCTCTAACTCAATCTCTTCCTTTCTGATTTCTTTTCTCTAACCAAAGCACAAAGCTATTATATATATATATATATATATTGATATACACACATATCCTCACGCAAGACCTACTGCAGCAGCCCCCCTCCTTTCCCCTTTTTTTTTTTTTTATTTCTCACTGCCCTAGTTCCTTCTTTCTTTCTTTCTTTTTAGAATGCATTAAATGCATTACTTGTTGGCTTGGTTTTCCTTATATATATATATATATCATATCATATCATACACACACACACACAGCCACCCATTTGCACACACACAGAGCACCCACACCACTTGCTGGCATACACATTGTGCATATATACATATATATATATATATATATATTATTAAACACATATGCATGCATACATACACCATACACTATTCACACATATCTTATGTACACATATATACATCTAGATACATGCATACATATAGCATACATTACTACATATATATATACACATATATATATACATACACATACAACACATCACACATGCATCATACATAAAAGAATAAATAAATAAATATAATTATAAAAATAAAAATTTTATTCCAAAAAAAAAAAATTTCGGGTCTTTACATCCTTCCCTCCTTAAAGAAATTTCGTCCCGAAACTTATAAATATACATCAATGCACAAACAACTTGGGATACCTAGCATGGACCTCAGCCTCACGTTCCCAAGTAGCATCCTCGACCCCATGATGGTTCCAACGAACCTTGACCAAAGGGATGGTCCTGCCTCGCAGAACCTGGTCCCTCGAGTCCAATATCTTTACGGGTCTCTAATTATAAGAAGTTTCGCCCTCTAATTGAAGATCTGCCCAATCTAGTACATGGGAGGGGTCAGGCTCGTACTTCCTTAACATTAACATATGATAGACATCGTGAACCCCAGATAGCTGTGGCGGTAATGCTAGCTTGTAGGCCACCTTACCAACCTTCCCAAGGATCTCAAATGGGCCTATAAACCGCGATGACAGCTTCCCACTGCGCCCAAATCTCCTCAATCTTCGTCGTGGGGCTACCTTGAGTCAAGAGTTTATTTTTATAATTATATTACTGAGAAAGAAGTCAAGAGTTTCACCTGGAAGAACATAGTCTGCATGTTTGGCATACCGCCCGTGATCGTCTCAAACAACAATACACAATTTGTTGGTAAAGTTTCTAGGAAATTCTGCCAAGACCTGCATATCAATAAACATTTTTCCTCTTCTGGCCATCCCTAAGCCAATGGGCAAGCAGAAGTCACCAACCGAACAATCCTTGATGCAATTAAGAAGAGGTTGGAAGAAGCCAAGGGAAAATGGGTTGAAGAATTCCTTAGAGTACTCTGGGCCTACAGAGCAACTACAAGAACACCGACCTCTAAAACTCCCTTTTCGCTTGCCTATGGTACAAAAGTAATGATCCCTGTTGAGATCGGTATGCCTACTTTGAGGACTGAAACTTTCAACCAATAAGCCAATGACCATTAGCTTGCAGAAAATTTAGACTTACTTAAGGAAAAAAGGGATTAAGCCAAAATCAGGATTGAAGCATATCAGCACAGGATGGCCAACACTTCCAAATTAGGGCTAAAACCTATCAACTTTCAAATTGGAGATATCGTCCTGAGAAGGGTGTTTCCAAACACTAAGGGTCCTACTATGGGAAAGTTCTCACCTAACTAGGAGGGCCCCTACAGAGTAACGAAGATTGTTAGACCTACCACTTATTGGCTAGAAGACATGGTTGGGAAGCCTATTCCCAGACCTTGGAACATAGAACACTTACGAAAGTATTACCAATAAAAGCCTTTTTCTTTAAAAGTGTTTTCATATAATGTATAGACCTTCAAGTTTGGTCCATCTCAATGTACAAACCCTTAGGTCTGGTCCATCTTAATGTACATATCTTTAAGTCTGGTCCATCTTAATGTACAGACCTTCAAGTTTGGTCCATCTTAATGTACAGACCTTCAAGTCTGGTCCATCTTAATGTACAGACCTTCAAGTCTGGTCCATCTCAATGTACAGACCCTTAGGTCTGGTCCATCTTAATTTACAGACCTTCAATTCTGGTCCATCTTAATGTACAGACCTTCAAGTCTGGTCCATCTCAATGTACAGACCCTTAGGTCTGGTCCAGTTTAATGTACAGATCTTTAAGTCTGGTCCATTTGAATGTACAAACCTTCAAGTTTGGTCCATCTTAATGTACAGACCTTCAAGTCTAGTCCATCTCAATGTACAGACCCTTAGGTTTGGTCTATCTTAATGTACAGACCCTAAGGTCTGGCCCATCCTAATGCACAGATCCCTTGCTCGGTTACTTCCCAAACTAAAAATGAAATATTTGATCCAGTTGTTCAGCTATGTGGTTACAAACATCTTTTAGTCAGATACCAATTCTGGCCAACTGTTATGAATCTTCTTAAGCTCTTATCAGTAAGTTCTGATCTTAAAGGTCTGATTATTGAAAATTTGTTCAAATACTATCCAAAAACGATCAGTCCAAGTATTATCACAAGTTACTTTGCTCAGCAATTAAAGCCTTGGATGGTTCGCTTTTGCAAAAGCCTGTTGAGCAAGTCACTCAGTACAAGTTTTAATTCAGATGCCTCCAATTTTGAATTTGGATTTACTCGGATTATTACAAGTTCCTTTACTCAGAAGATTGATTCTTAGGACTGATCTAAAAGACAAAAAGCTCTCGAACAAGCTTTACTTACGATAATTGCAAGTTTTAAGGGCTGGAGCCCATCTACTACAGAACAACAATAACCTGGGACAGTACTGAATATACTTGGTATTCACAACGATTCTTAAAATTCACAAGTGTTATAAAAAGGCAAAGACACTAAAAGATCTAAAAAAAAGGCAGTTCTATTGACAGAAATGTTGGTATACATCGAAATTCAAAAATAAAAAGCAAAATTATACATAAGGAATCCTAAGCTTTGTCAGCAGGGGCAGGTCCCTCTGTTGAGGGAAGTTCGGAAGGGGTGGCTTCAGCATCTTTGCTCGAAGCAGCAGCTTCAGGACTCACTATCGACGACAAGTCGAAATTCAGAAACTTAGCAAGAAACTTGGATCGGAAGTTGTCAAAGCCAAATTGGATCAGCTCGTCACCCATTTTTTCAACTTCCTCCCTCATCTCCGCCTCAGTCTCGACCTTGGCATGATCAACTACATCCTAGAGCTTCTGGTCATAGAGGTAATGAAGATCATGCATCTCCAACAGAATTCTTTCTGCCTCCTAAATATGAAGGTCCCTCTTAGATTCCAGAACAGCCAAAGAAATATTGGCCTCCTTCAGCTTCTCCTCGGCAGGATGAGCTGCAAACTAAGCCGTACCGAGCTGCAACCTAACCTCGTCCAATTCAGTTTGAAGTTTGTCATTCTTTTCTGAATTCGGAGAAGTATCTGTTAAAGCTGCAAGGGTGTGCATGCACTGCAGGATATAAAATAGGAAAGTCAGTAATAATAAAAGAAAATGAGGGAGAAAACAGGAGAATCAGAAGTTACCTTGATCTGGAGAGAGGCAAGCTTAGCTACTAACTTCTCCGGCTTTCTGTAACTTGAACTTCTGAGGGCCCTTATCCCAGAATTGCTTCAGGGCCCTCTTGGCGGCTTGGTAGCCGATATCATCAAAAGCTCTGGATGGCTTCCCCTTGCTTGTTCGACTGGTAGGGGCAGGAGGAACCATCGTGATAGGGAGGAGAGCCTCCCTCTCGCCCTCAGAAGGAGCATGGTCGGGAGAACTGGAGATCAACCTCCTCATTTTCACTTGTAGAGGAGGCTTAGGCTCAATTTGGGGAGAAGGCTCCCCCATCGACTGTGGCTCTAGCTCTGAGGTCCACTTCGTCATCAGTTTTTTCTTGAGCTCCTCAGTACGGGTTTTTGGAGCCATTAGACACTCTAGGGTAACGATAATGGTGTGAGCTCAGTTAGAAGTCTTGAGGAGCCGACGGTACTAGGTCTTGAAGGTCGGTAGTAAAAATGGACCTCCTCCAAGCACTCTTATCTACACAGGAGAAACAAGCACATTAGTTGAGTAGTTCGGAAGAGAAATGATAAAACAGAGCAAGAACAATTACAAGAAAATGGGGTCTCACCCTTGAACCCCGTACTTCGGGGAAATGTTGAGATATGGCTCTAGGAAGTATGCACGCTCCCATCCTCCTCTAACAAAGAAGTACCACTTCTTCCAAGTTTTATTGGAAGTGGGTACAGAGAACAGAGGTCTGAACCCCCTATCAAAAGACATATAGAAAAGGCTTTCCGACCTCATATAATTCAGATCCATATTACTACGGATCAGATCGACTGAACACGTCTACATCGTTCAGATACCCTAGCACTATGAATTCCTAAGAGATGCCGCCAACTATTGAGGTTAAGGTCGGCAAGGCAAAGATCGAACCAACAGAAGAATTGCCTAACTAAATCAAGGAGTGGAAACCTCAACCCCATCTCAAACCAAGCGAGATAAACACAAATCTCACCATCTTCAATATCATAAGGGCGATCTAGGGGGCTTGGTACCCTACATGTAACATTAGAGGGGAAGTTATACTTCTCCTTCCACTCATCTAACAGGCTTTGGGTAATAGCACTTTCACCCTCTTCTCTTTGGGAAGGCCTACCAGAAGCTTCCCCAACCCTATTCCTGGGTTTTACATAGGCATCAACTACCCTAACCTTAGAACTGTGAGGGGATCCTACAAACCTATTTTCGGTACTACCGACGGAATGACTACTTACATTTTTTACATAAGACGACACAGTCGCCTCCAAAGAGCTCCCTGTGTCGTCACCAGTACCAGAATACGAAGACGAAACAGACATTGCTTAAGAAGAAAATGGGGAAGATGGAATTCTTAATTGTAAAAATGAAAAGAAAGGGAAGACTAGTCGAACCTATTCTAAAACTAGAGCCTCAGACAATAAACACTCTTCAAGATTCAAGGAATCACCAGATACACAAATCCAACAATGGCAGAAGCTCCTTCGATACAGTGAAAACAAGTAAAGAAAGAAGGCATGTAAAGCCTTTGCCTCCTCTATATATGATTTCAAAGTATGGGCCCAATAAAGCTGAACCGTCATGGCGGTTGAAGGCAATGATGGCCTCGAAATCTTAACCATCGGCTACACAATAAATGACGCACCAAACAGTCACATTGAAAAACGGATAGACAAGGACGCATGGCTTTTCGGGAGCACATAGCCCTAGTTATATGTTAAGTTCGAACTAGGGCTTGGGGGGGGGGGGGGGAGTAACTGATATATGACAAAGCGACAGACCAGTCTCCATGTGACACGTGTGACTACGAAGCTCGGCCATCAAGAGCATAGTCAGACACTCGGCCATTCAGAGCGGACTTACCCCATTTTCCTCCTAGAGCTCATAGGCCTGAGCACAAGGCCTTCAGAGCACTCTTCCGGGTTTCAAAGCTCATCACCGCCTTCAACATCCTATCGAACAGAGGATAAGGAAACAGTCTGCAACAAGGAAACTGCCACCCATGGTTATCTCTCAAGCGCAGTATCCAATAAGGTAACTGCCATTCTCCGATGATCAAATTCCTATTATCATGGCTCCAAATCTTAATCAACTTAGGAATTACTAAGCGTATAAATAAAACCCTAAGGTACGCTTTCAGATCATGCTCATTCTTTGGCTTACATTATAGTCTTTCAATTCAGTTTTATTAATTTAAGCATCTGAGCGGCTACCGTCGGAGCCAATCCAGTGGCCCTTTGATCTTCTTCTTGAGTATTCTTCAGGAAGCAGAGCTCGGAATCTACATCGGCCAAAAAGTGCAGCATCAGATATAATGCTAGAAAACAGAAGACGTTCTTAGAAGATATTCAATATTCTTAGGAATTGTGTTAATATTATAAAGAATAAGAGTTTAGAGATCACTTTCAAGCATGTATATTGCGAAGCTAATTTTGCAGCTAAATTGATTAGCAAATAGAGTCCATGAATATAAAAATAAAATAGTGTGATTTGGTAATTTTTTCAGGTAAACTTACTACTATTGCATTTGATGATATTAGAGGTCGTAGTTTAAAAAGAATTGTTTAAATCTCACCAAAAAAAAAAAAACCATTTATGAATTTTTTAATAATTATATTTATTAATTTAACTTAATTGAAGTTAAAAGTATTGTAAATTTAAAATAATTATGACATCAAAGGAATATTAGGAGTTTTTTATGCTTTAGTTGAGTATTATATGTATTTTTGTTTATGAAAAATTACAATATAGTTGAAAAGTTGCATATAAAAATTTATTTTTATACCAAAAATCATATACATATAAGAAACGTTTATTGGTTAATGAAAGTATAAGAAAAAGTAATAATTAATAAAATTTTAATCTCTCATATCTATTAATTATAAGATGGTTAATTATACAATTTAATATTTTTATAAATTATGATATTAAAATTAAAATTTGAAATTTGTATCTCATGAATAAAAAGTAAGAGCATCTCATGAAATTTGTATCTGAGACATTGTTTCTTTTCTTTAAAGAAGAGGTAAAAGAGAAAACAAAGTGCTGCTCATTGAGTAAATTCATTATGTGATTTTGACTAATAATATTAAAAAAAATAAAATAAAATTATAGGAAATTGAAATTATTTGATAAGAAGGATTTATTTCATATAATGTTTCAAACTTTGACATTAATAATATTATTTTATTAATCTGGCTCCCATGTAAAAAAAACCCTGCTCCACCCCTGCATAGATAGTAAATAATTAAAATATAATTTATTTAATATCTTTAAATAAAAGAAGATATAATTACATCAATTATTGCAAATTGATGCCATTTCTTTCAATTATGATTTATATAACGGCACGATTAGTTGAATAAAATAAGAGACGCCGTGGGCCATGTTGGGAACATGATTTGATAACGTAGTTTGCGTCTATGCTTTCGCTCACAGTTTTAAATGCGTGTTTGCTGCGCCAACACTCAAACTTTGTTTGGATGAGCAGAAAAAGTGCGGTTGAAAAATTATTTTATTAACGCTTTAATTAAAATGTTTATTTTTAATTTATTATAATTTTAAAAATACAGTTTATAAGTTGAATTAAATATTTAATTTATAAAAAAATATCTGTTTTAAATTTTAAAAAACACCCATTTTGGAACTTAGTAAGCTAAACTAAATATACACTAAATGATTGTTTAATAATTTTGTAAATAATAATATTTAATTTCAAATTAAGTAAGATAAATTTTTTCTTGTTTAATTATGCGTCTTAATTATAATATATCAAGTATTAATATATATATATATGAATTTTTTATTTTTTAATTAAAATTAAATAATCATATAATATTTATGTGATTTTTATATATATTAAAATTATGACACGTATTTAAATAAAAATAAAGTTTATCTTATGTCTTTTTATAACTTGGATCAGCTCAGTTTGTATCAAGTTTTTTTTTTTTTTTCAAAAAAATATTTTGTTCAAATTTTAAGTTTTTTCCTGTTTAAGAATTTCAATTAATGTATTACAAAAAGTTATTTACAAAATAATAAAAAAAATTAAAAATTAAATCATCACTATTCCCAAACAAGCCTTAAAAACATATTTTAAAAAAACCAGTTTAGAATTTTTTTGTGATTGCATCTTTACATGTTTGAGGATATACGTAATGTTTAGACACTGGTTGTTTTTTGAATACTTTGTAGCTAAAGTTCAAGTGCGAAGTATGCGTTTATTTACGATAAATGAATGGAGGAAGAGGAGGGAAAATTAAATCGATTTTCATGTGTACATTTGGTTGTAGCTTAGTAAGGAGAACTTTTTCTATAGAAAATGAAATAAAAATGACTTGAGATGAAATAAGAATTTTTTATTTAGGTAAAAAAAAATATTTAAAATAATTTTTATTAAAATATTTATTTCATAAAATGGACATTCTTAATCATACTAAATAAAAATAAGAAATAAAAAAAATTGAAATAGACATTCCTGAAATGTCATTCTATTGTATCAAATATAACGTAAATTTATTCATATATAAGGCCATCTCTAGTGATAACTCAAACTTAAATCCAAATTTTACTTAAAATTTGAGTAAAAGATGAATTTTAGTTTTTACTTAAACACAATGGTCACTTAAGTTTATATTCAAATATTTTTTACAAATTCTCACCTTATCCCAAAAGTTATTTTATGTCGTTTCCTTTCAAAAATTATTTTTTCTCTTTTTTTTTTCCTACCAAGCCTCTTTCACTCTTAATTTTCATTCACTCCCAAAAAGTGTGGTGGAGATTAAAAGAAAAAGAAAGAAATAAGGAATAAAAGGGAAAGTCCTCGCCATTTCAAGCCATATGCTCTCTCTCTCTCTCTCTCTCATCTTTCTCTCTCGGTGGGGAGGCCATGGAAGGCCGAGTGTATGTGCGTGTGTGACTGTATGTTTCACATATAAAAGAGACTAGCTCAAAGAGGAAATCAAGCGAAAAAAGAAGAAAAGAAGAGAATGAAAGAAAAGGGAAGAAGATCAACTACTGTAAGCTCTCCCCCAAAATATTGTCGCTCTCCTTTTCCTGTTTTTCTTTCCATTTCTTTTCCTTATCTTTTCCTTTCACTTTCCATCTGAGGTGAGGCTAAGTGGGGAAAAAAAAAACCATTAGAAATTTGGTTCTGTGAATAGTAGTGTACTGATTTGGGTTTGAATTTGAGTAAAGACTGATTTGGTTTGAGTTTGAGTTTGATTTGAGTCTAGGATTGAAAGATCATTTCTATGTATTTTAACTCAAATTTAAATTTGATGTAAGTTTGAATCAGCACTGAAAATGTCCTAAATCAAGCAAGGCTTGAGTCTAAAACTAATTTTTCATTCATGGATTAAAACTGATGAAATAGTAGCATGCCATCATCTTTGTTACTAAGCATTCTAGTTTAAATACCTTGATTATGGCAATTACATTACTCGATCTCTGACTTGTGATCAAATCGATTAAAAATTTGTTTGAGATTAACTCATGAAATAAACTAAAAATTTTGAACATAATTTAAATTCTTTAATTTATTAAGAAGTGTTCTAATATTATTTAAAAAAAATTACTTAAACCCAACTTGTGATTACTTTATTAAAGATTTGTTAAAATAGATTCTGATAAAACAATTTGATATAAATTATTGAGTCAATTCTCTAATAGCTTAAGTTTTTGGAGTAAAGGGTAATTTAACATGATATTAAAACTCTGTTTTAAAAAAGGTCTTGGGTTCAGTTTCACATGTATTAGGGTTAACTTTCTGGCGTTATTTTATTAAGGTTCACACTCTGTTCTAACAGTGTGTTATTTCATATATATTATCTATTCTTCACGTATAAGATAAGGTTTTACATGAGAGAAGATATTAAAATAGTTTAATATAAATTATTAGACTTATTTTTTAATAATTTAAGCTTTTAAATCAACTAGTGATCTAAGAGGTTCCATATATATATATATATATATATATATATTCAAAAAAAAAAGTCAAAATTGAACACAATTTATATGTAACTTATCAATTTTATGTTTTACCATAAATCTCCTTCTTCGACTTTGCTTCTTCCAAAACACTATTTTCAACTAAAATACACATTTCTTCCTGCAATTATTCCATACCCAACAAAAATGATTCTTTTTTCTTTCTTTAACTCAAAGACTTAACCAAACAATGCTTAAAAAGTTGTTTGATTTAGTTTTTGTGTACTTATGAGATAGAAGAAGTAGAGTGTAGAAGAAGATTTATGATAATGATTTTTTTTTTCAGGGATATTTGGGATTTGGACACCAATTTAAAAGCTTAATCAAATTATATATATTTTTTTAGGGGGGTAATTATTAAATTATACTAAAATTTTAGTAGAAAATATTTTTTTTTCAAAGTTTTTAGAGAGATGGTAGCTCGTTAACCACCTCCAAAACCGTCAATGATTATAAATGTTCTTAAATTATTAAATGATTTAAAGTGAGTGTGGAATTATTTAATTCTAAATCATTGGAGCCATGCTCCTAAATTGTTAAATGATTTAGAATAGTCCTTATTGAGTATTCAAGTTGATGAATATATGATGTGTTATAAAGCATATCGAAAAAAAAAAAAATTTGAAGTCTCGAGACTCCATTTGATAATGAATTTGTGAGTCCACTATGTTCTATTAAAATAAATAAAATCTAATTTACATGATATTTTATTATTCTATGGTGATGCGGTAACCTCTTTAGTTTATCTAAAAACTACTACAATAATTTATTATTGAAATACCTTTGAAAAGAAAACATACAAGACAAGAAATATACAAGAGAGTCTGAAAGAGAGAGAGAGAGAGAGAGAGAGAGAGAGAGAGAGAGAGAGGAGAAATCTTAGACGTGCCTCAACAAGGGTGAGGACATCCCTTTATATAGACAAGGCCTGTGGTACCGGGTGACAAAACTCTGAGATAAGAGCTGACCTAAGCAAAACATTATTGAGCTTAGTGGAAGATAACTTTATTCTTTCTTATCTTGAATAGTTGAAAGCCTTATTGAGATTGCTTTTCTTTTCCTTTGTCCGTTTTGGAGGATTTTGGCTTATTAGAGGCCAGATGAATCATTGCATCCCAAATATCACCGAAAGTAGGATTGTCATCAATTGGGTCTTGGGATTCTCTAGCTAGGCATGTGAACTGATTCTGATTGTCTCCACTGTTGTCAGATGTCATGGATATATCATTTGAAAGGTCTGTAGAAGGAAAAGTGGAGAAAAATTGTTCCTTCATTACTTCCATACATTTGATCATTAATTCTTTCTCTCCAAGCATTGGAAATTGTTGCTTGACAGTAACTGTTAAGGCATCAAATGGATTAGGAGTTGGAGTTGGCTTAATTGCTAGTTTTTTTGAGGCTTTTGCATTTTTCTCAATACGATTTTGAATTTCTTGTGCTTTATCTCAACAGGATAAGCTTACCACCATCTTGTATGGAATGTTCTAGCTAGAATTGGAATTTTCATGCTATCAACAACATATTCAATGTTCTATCGCCAGATCCATGGAATGCTAAATTCTGCAAAATAATAGAATGATGCTTGTCCAGAATATTTTTGGATATCTTGTGATTTAGGATGGAATTGTAGTCATGATAAATAGTTTACCTTTATTGATTCTGAAAAAATATCCAGAGAAGGACCAAATTTGTCCTACCATTGAAAAATTCAATTAGGCAATATTTGCTCAAATATTTTTTTATTGAAATAGAAAAACCATGTATGCTTGTGCTTAGGATTTTGGTAATAAAAAGTATCGGCCCAAGCATGTTGGTAATCCCAATAATTAAAATTGTGAGTATTGCTTTTCAAGGATAATTGCCTTGATCTATTCGGATTCAAACCCCATTTATTTGGTCTTATAATTTTCATAATATAACATTTGCTATAAGCAATTGGAGTATCTGATTTTTTATTATTTTCCAAATAATAGTGGTGTATTTCCACAGAACCTGTTTCTTTAAGAATGACCTCTTGAAGATATTGATATTTATTATCCACAGCAAGATAGCCTTGATTACCCAGATATCGGTCTTTTAAATGCCAGGGATCCTGCTTCTATTGTTGGTCCTCTGATTCGAGGGTAAGAACAAGTTCTACTACCTGATTTTCAATAAAAGGAGGACCTTCAAATTGAAGGACGTCTTTATTAGACCTTTTGGCATCTTTATTGGATGCTGAGGATGATCCGGAAGAGGAACCTTTTATTAGGTCCTGTAGATTCTGAACAGATGGCCATTCGGCTGGATCAGAGGTTATTCTCCGCCAAGTGGTGCCTTGCCACATCCTTGGCCCCTATTAGATGGTCGGTGCATTGCTCTGCAAGAATTCACAAGTTAAAAAGTCACGAAGAGAATTATTTTCTCATCGAATATATTCAATAGAAAAATAAAAAAAGATAAATTTGTCACATCTTTTTTAAGAACCGATTTGGCAGCACTGCAATCAATTCGTAATAAAAATTGTTGACTGAGTAACTCATCTTGAAATTTAAGAATACATTTAACAACAGAAATAATTTCTTTCTTGATTGTGGAATAATTAAGTTGAGCATGTTTCCAAATGCCCGATGTGAATCTAACCAATTCTTCTTTTTCTTATATGAGGATTGGATTGTTTAAGAATACCTTCCATAACCAATATTAGAGGCATCGGTTTCAACAATTTTAAACCATTGGGGATTGGCCAAGGCCAAACAAGGTAACTGTTTGGCTTTCAATTTAATCTTCCGAACAGCTTGGGTATGAGCTGTGGTCCAAGGACTAGGGTTTTTCCTAAGTCTGGAATATAAAATAGCTGCATCCTGAGCTAAATTAGGATAATAGTCGGCAATATAATTGAGACTACCTAAAAAACGTTGTAATTGGGTTTTATCTTTAATTTCATCAGGAAATTTAGAAGCAAACTCTATACTTCTATCAATAGGGATTATTTTCCCATGATGAATATTATGCCCTAAGAATCTAATAGTAGGCTGGAACAATATCATCTTGGGGGCAGAAATAACTAAACCATTTCTTTTGACAACATCTTTAAAAATATTAAGATGTTTAAAATGTTGATCTATTGAGGAAGAAAAGATGAGGATATCATCTATATAAACAATAGAAAAATGAGAATAAGGAGTGAATATTTCATTCATAATATTTTGAAATTCTGAAGGAGCATTCTTTAGACCAAATGGCATTACATTCCATTCGTAATAACCAAATGGAACTGTGAAGGTAGTTTTATATCTGTCTTCTTCTTTAATTTGGATTTGCCAATATCCTGATTTAAGATCAAATTTAGAAAATGTTATAGCTGCATGTAATCTATCCAGTAAATCCTTTTTATTAGGAATTGGATATCTTATCCATTTTAAGCAATCATTTAAAGGTTTATAGTTTATTACTAATCTTGACCTTCCTCTTTCTTTTTCAGCATTTTTATTAACATAGAAGGCTGTACAACTCCATGAAAATGAGCTTTTACGAATTAATTTTTTATCCAATAATTCTTGGATTTCTTTTTTACATAATTCTAAATAATCTTTTTTCATTTGGCTAGGTTTAGCTTTTGTAGGAATATATTTTTCCTGAAAAGTAGATTCATAGGGTAAAGAAACAATATGTTGTTTCCTTTCCCAAAAAACATTAGGAATGTCACTGCAAATTTCAGTAACAAATTGATTATGAAGTTGTTGTATCTTTTCTTTTATTTGAAAGGATTGTAACTGGTTTTCTAAGGAAAGTATTTGAATTTCCTTTTGGAGAAAATTAATTTGTGATATTCTAAGATTAATACTATTCTCAATATCATGTATGGTTTTGGTTTGTGGTTTCATTACAAATTGAAAAGTAACAGGATGCCCTTCTATATTAGCATAAATTCCTGTAAAATCAATTTTTTTCAATAGGTATGATTATCGTTAGGAATGGAGTTCCTTGAATAATCTGTTGAGATAAATTTCTAATTAATAAAAAGGTTGATGGAAGGTATATTCCTTCCTTACAAATATAAACATTGTCACACTTATATTTGATAATCATTTTGGATCCATTTGCACTAGTAAGTGATTGAGTTGTTTTCTCAAAGTATTGGGTTGGAACTAATCCTTCGCGTATTGGTATCAAAGCCATAATGGCAGCTTAAATTGCTGTGAATGTAATTTTATGTAGACTATGTGTATTTTCTTATACCTTTAGTATATGATGTTATTATGATTATCAGATCTTATGTTAGAAATGTATGCTATGTGGTTGCCACTTTGTGAATCCTCCACATCAGAAACTTCTAACCATAATTATCTGGTTATAATTCTTTAATGGGACGTCCAAAAGTCGCGTATGGCTTGAATTCCCTATTGGCCTGGGATATGAGGCAAGGTATGGGATGTTGTTGCCATGTAAATCGTTGACAGGTGTGTTAAAGAATTATATATGGATTGTTATGCAAAGATATACTAGCATAACATACTGAGAATGATAATATCTTATATATTACAAGTCTAAGAAGATCACATATTCAGCATATAATTACATTCCAGTTTTGTATTTTGATGATAAGACGCTTCCTAAATAAAGAATAATGTATTAAAAATAGTGAACTAATAAAGTTCCATAATGTCCAAGATCAATTGAATCGATGGACTATAGTTCAGGTTAAACCTGAAACCATATACCGTATAGGTATGTTTAATTTCTCTAGTAGCATGGCAATTAAAACCATGGAACAGACAATTAGTCTGGATAGTCATGAAGAGTGTCTCAATTTATTAGATCCTCACGATCTAATTAGGCATATAAACAAATATAAGTTCGTACATATAGGGTTAGTTCAAATAGCCTTTAAACCCTTGACCTTATTAGGTATGAATGCTTGTCTACAAGTAACCTTGCGAGATGCAAGATGTTTAGATTGGAAACCTTCTCTAATGGGAGCCATAGAAACCAGTTTATGTCAAGATCCAGTCTATTTCAATGTTTATCCAAATTTAACTTTATCTTTAACAGATCCACATATAGGTGAGGCTATTAATTTAAGAATTCAGACCAAAGGATATAATTTCCTTCCTGGATCTGAAACCATAGTAGTCATCTATAGAATTTACTATAAGGTCATGAATACCTTGACCCCTAATGTCCATAATAAAAGCACCCATGGAAAAACGATTTTAATAGAATCAAATTTATTAACTTCAAATATAGCCCAACCTAGGATGATAGATTGGGAAGAAATTAAATTTTCAAAATCATGGACAATTTCTAATGTTGTACCTCCTCAGCCAGTTGTCCATCAAACTATTGATCACATCATGCAAACATCTGATGGAGATGTTGCAATTAGTTTCCATAGACAACCTAGGCAAATATTACCTAGATTATCTAGAAGTTCATCTTCAAATTATCTTCCAAGAGTGTCTATTCCTTCAACCTCTAGACATTCTTGTTCATCCCGACCATCTGTTTCTTCTTTCAAAGTACAAGAAACAAAAGAAGAAAAATTTACTAAAAATGACCAAGACTCCATTCCTCCTGAGACTCTGCACTTAGAAGGATTAACAATTTCCCTAAATCAAATTCCTCGTGGAATTTACCAACAAAATCCACAGCCGAATCAAAGGAGAATGTCTCCAACGGCTAGTGAAATGAATTTTACAATTTCTTAAAACCTTTAATGGATTCTACAGAATTTGTTGTTGATCGCGAAGCAATCAATACAGAATTTCAACAAGAGAAATATTCTCTTTTTTGGGGATGGTATTTCAAAAATTTAATCAAAAGGAATTACAGGAATTCAAAGCAGAATTCTATGATTATATTTATAAATATAAAAAAATCATACCTTTTGTACAGTGGTTTTATATGATCCACTTTACAGAAATGGAGAGAGCCATAAGGATAATGGTTTTAAATGACCATTTCAAATCCTGGCAAACAGTTGAAGGTCAGAACAAATCATTAGATCTGTTCACCCTCCTCCAGAATCTTTAAGATTAGAACAATCAGGTTGTTCTACGTCCTCTGGCCCAGCTCTAGAAGCAAATGCTTATGTAAATGTTGGCAAAGAAGGAAACTCTTCGTTGTATAATGTTTATAAGCAAAATAATTATACTAATTTACATCTTCAAACTATTGGTCAACAATTAACCAGAGTTGAAGATACAGTGTCCCAATTAGAAGAATCTCTGGCTCATAATTTCCAAAAGGTCACTTTGAAACCTAAAGAAATTATTCAGGAAACTAATATTAAGCCTCCTATTCCAATAACTGGATTTAAATTATCCAATAAAAATAGTAAAGAATTTATGAATGAATTACTTAAAAGACTAAGAGATTTAAATCTTAATACTTTAAATCAATCAAATATTGATTCAGATTCTAAACAAACTGATATTTCCCAAGAAGAAATAATCAAAACTCAAGCTTCTTTGCAAGCTATTTAATCTGATAACCTTAATAAAATAGGTTATACAAAAACATCTATGAATACGGCAGATATTAATAGTCGTCATTATTATCCTAGGCCAACACCCTAGGATCTTCTTTATGAAGAAGATTTTCTTCATTCCTAAAAATCTTTTCATGGAAAAACCATTTATGAATGGAATATAGATGGTAGATCTGAATATCAAATTTTTGAAGTTTTACATCAAATTATGATGTATAGTACAATATGCAAGCAATATGGTAATAATGACCAAAACATTGCTAAATTCATCACCACTGGCTTTACTGGCATCCTTAAAGGATGGTGGGATAATATTCTTACAAAAAGACAAAGGCAAGAAATAATGTTTGCTAAAAAAATCGTTAAAAATGAACAAACACAGTAACCCGAACAACAGGAAGATGATGTTTATACTCTTGCGCAATCCATAATCTTACATTTTGTAGGACCATGGGATAGCCAAAGAGAAAGAAGTAGAGAACTTCTTCAAAATCTTTGTTGTCCATCATTAACCCATTTTAGATGGCACAAAGATGCATTCCTGGCCAAAGTTGTCCAGAGATTTGATGCTAATAGTGAGCATTGGAAATCCAAATTCATTGATAATCTTCCAAAATTATTTACAGAAAAGGTTCGCAAAACCTTAGAGATGCTAATGGTGGTATTTCTATTCCATATAATAATTATACTTATGGACAATTAATAGGCATTGTTTTCCAAAAAGGATTAGCCTATTGCAATGATTTAAAAATGCAATATGCTAATAAGAGAATAACTAGCAAAAAAGAAATAGGTGAATTTTGTGATCAATTTGCTTATCACACTGATATAAAATTTTTCAAGTCTAATAGACATTCAAAATCTCATAAAAATTACAAAAAACATAAAAGCTTTAAATCGAAGGAAGAATCATCTTCCACCTTAAAAGCTTCAAGCAAGAAGACAAGAAAATCTTCTAAAAAAACTAATAAATGTTATAAATGTGGCATAATTGGCCACTATGCTAATAAATGTAAAACTAAGAAAAAAATAAAAATCTTCAAATTGATGATCAAATAAAAGATCAACTTTTTAAAATATTTTTAAAATCCAAATATTCAGATACTGAGTCATCTAGTGAATCTCAATCTGAATTAGATGTAATAGAAACATCTGACTCTGAATTTGAACAAGAAAAACCAAATCCATGCTCTTGTTCTACATTACAATCTAATAATAATAATTATTGGAGAGCAATTGTTGAGATGAATGGCTTAAATATTAATGTATTAACAAGTCATCAACAATCTTTATTAGATTTATCGGATAAAATCCAAGATCTAGAAATTAAGAAAAAATTAATTGAGGCATGTATTACATCTACTTCTGCTTCTGAAGAAATTTCAAATCCTTTAAATTCATCAGAAGGATACAGTTTAAGAGAAGTCTTTAAAAGACTAGAGACTCCTTCTACCAGTAGAAATACTTTCATAGCTGATTTAAGAATGGAAGTCAATATTCTTAAATCTGAAATTACTTAGTTAAAAAATATCCAAAAACAAATCAATAATGAAGTAATACAACTTCAACAAAGAATTATTACTTTAGAAAATCCTAAGAAACCAACCATTCAGGAAACTCATTAAAATCCTGAATATTTGAATAATATAAATCAAATTACATTTCAGAAATGGTATGTTATGATCACCTTGGTAATAAACCAAGAATATACTATATCAAATACCATTGCACTAATTGACAGTGGTGCTGATATGAATTGTATTCAAGAAGGATTGGTTCCAACCCAATACTTTGAGAAAACAACTCAATCACTCACTAGTGCAAATGGATCCAAAATGATTATCAAATATAAGTGTGACAATGTTTATATTTGTAAGGAAGGAATATGCCTTCCATCAACCTTTCTATTAATCAGAAATTTATCTCAACAAATTATTCTAGAAACTCCATTCCTAACGAAAATCATGCCTATTGAAAAAATTGATTCCACAGGAATTTATGCTAATATAGAAGGGCATCCTGTTACCTTTCAATTTTTAATAAAACCACAAACCAAAACCATACATGATATTGAGAATAATATTAATCTCAGAATATCACAAATTAATTTTCTCCAAAAGGAAATTCAAATACTTTCCTTAGAAAACCAGTTACAATCCTTTCAAATAAAAGAAAAGATACAACAACTTCATAATCAATTTGTTGCCGAAATTTGCAGTGACATTCCTAATGCTTTTTGGGAAAGGAAACAACATATTGTTTCTTTACCCTATGAATCTACTTTTCAGGAAAAATATATTCCTACAAAATCTAGACCTAGCCAAATGAAAAAAGATTATTTAGAATTATGTAAAAAAGAAATCCAAGAATTATTGGATAAAACATTAATTCGTAAAAGCTCATCTCCATGGAGTTGTACAGCCTTCTATGTTAATAAAAATGCTGAAAAAGAAAGAGGAAGGCCAAGATTAGTAATAAACTATAAACCTTTAAATGATTACTTAAAATGGATAAGATATCCAATTCCTAATAAAAAGGATTTACTGGATAGATTACATGCAGCTATAATATTTTCTAAATTTGATCTTAAATCAGGATATTGGCAAATCCAAATTAAAGAAGAAGACAGATATAAAACTGCCTTCACAATTCCATTTGGTCATTACGAATGGAATGTAATGCCATTTGGTCTAAAGAATGCTCCTTCAGAATTTCAAAATATTATGAATGAAATATTCACTCCTTATTCTAATTTTTCTATTGTTTATATAGATGATATCCTCATTTTTTCTTCCTCAATAAATCAACATTTTAAACATCTTAATATTTTTAAAGATGTTGTCAAAAGAAATGGTTTAGTTATTTCTGCCCCCAAGATGAAATTGTTCTAGCCTACTGTTAGATTCTTAGGGCATAATATTCATCATGGAAAAATAATCCCTATTGATAGAAGTATAGAGTTTGCTTCTAAATTTCCTGATGAAATTGAAGATAAAACCCAATTACAACATTTTTTAGGTAGTCTCAATTACATTGCCGACTATTATCCTAATTTAGCTCAGGATGCAACTATTTTATATTCTAGACTTAGGAAAAACCCTAGTCCTTGGACCACAGCTCATACCCAAGCTATTCGGAAGATTAAATTGAAAGCCAAACAGTTACCTTGTTTGGCCTTGGCCAATCCCCAATGGTTTAAAATTGTTGAAACCAATGCCTCTAATATTGGTTATGGAGGTATTCTTAAACAATCCAATCCTCATACAGGAAAAGAAGAATTGGTTAGATTCACATCAGGCATTTGGAAACATGCTCAACTTAATTATTCCACAATCAAGAAAGAAATTCTTTCTATTGTTAAATGTGTTCTTAAATTTCAAGATAATTTACTTAATCAATAATTTTTATTACGGATTGATTGTAGTGCTGCCAAACAGGTTCTTAAAAAAAATGTGAAAAATTTATCCTCCCGACAAGTTTTTGCGGGGTGGCAAGTTGAATTATCTGCTTTTGATTTTTCTATTGAATATATTCGAGGAGAAAATAATTATCTTCCTTACTTTTTAACCGGTGAATTCTTATAGGGCAATGCACTAGCCATCTAATAGGGACTAAGGACGATGGCAAGGCACCACTTGGCAGGGGAATAACCTCTGATCCAATCGAATGGCCATTTGTCCAGAATCTACAGGACCTAATAAAAGGTTCCTCTTTCGGATCATCCTCAGCATCGAATAAAGATGCCAAAATGTCTAATAAAGGCGCCCTTCAATCTGGATGTCCTCATTTTATTGAAAATCATGTAATAGAACCTATTCTTATCCTCGAATCAGAGGACCAACAATGGAAGCAGGATCCCTTGGTATTTAAAAGACCGATATCTGGGTAATTAAGACTATCCTGCTCTGGATAATAAATATCGATATCTTCAAGAGGCCATTCTTAAAGAAATAGACTCTATGAAAATACACCACTATTATCTGAAAAATAATAAAAAATCAGATACTCCAATTGCTTATAGGAAATGTCATATTATGAAAATTATAAGACCAAACTAATGGGGTTTAGATTCGAATAGATCAAGACAATTATCCTTGAAAAGCAATACTCACAATTTTAATTATTAGGATTACCAACATGCTTGGGTCGATACTTTTTATTACCAAAATCCTAAGCACAAGCATACATGGTTTTTCCATTTCAATAAAAAAATATTTGAGCAAATGTTTGCCTAATTAGATTTTTCAATGGTGGGACAAATTTGGTCATTCTCTAGATATTCTTCCAGAATCAATAAAGGTAAAATATTTACCATGGCTACATTTCCATCCTAAATCACAAGATATCCAGAAATATTCTAGACAAGCATCACTCTATTATTTTGCAGAATTTAGCATTTCTTGGATCTGGCGATAGGAAATTGAATATGTTGTTGATAGCATGGAAATTCCAATTTTAGCCAAAATATTCCATACAAGATGGTGGCAAGCTTATCTTATTGAGGATAAAACGCAAGAAATTCAAAATCGTATTGAGAAAAATGCAAAAGCCTCAAAAAAGCTAGCAATTAAGCCAGCTTCCAACTCCAACTCCTAATCCATTTGATGCCTTAAAAGTTACTGTCAAGCAACAATTTCCTATACTTGGAGAGAAAGAATTAATGATTAAATATATGGAAGTAATGAATGAACTATGTTTCTCCACTTTTCTTTCTACAGAACTTTCAGATGATATATCCATGACATCTGACAACAGTGGAGACAATCAGAATCAGTTCACATGCCTAGCTAGAGAATCCTAAGACCCAGCTGACGACAATCCTACTTTCAGTGATACTTGGGATGCAATGATTCATCTGACCTTCCAATAAGCTAAAATCTTTCAAAATGGACAAAGGAAAAGAAAAGCAGTCCCAATAAGGCTTTCAACTATTCAAGATAAGATGGAATAAAGTTATTTTCCACTAAGCTCAATAATGTTTTGCTTAGGTCAGCTCTTATCTAAGAATTTTGTCACCCGAAATAATTGATTGCCTGTAATACCATAGGCCTTGTCTATGTAAAGGATGCTCTCACCCTTGTCAAGACACGTGTTTGAGATCACTGAATAATTTCTGGCAGATAACACGGTTCAGATTTCAATCCGGCGGGACCTGGAGAGTGGAGAGCAAGGGTCTGAACCGGACACCAACCCGAAATTCCTTATCAACTTGGTCTCTGGTTCTGGCTGAACCGAACAACCCGAACCGTCTTATTTCCATTTAAAAGGTACAAACCTACATCATCCGCCGGTCCTCCAGCCAAACGTGGGAGGCAGGGACTCATCGGAACAGTGTATCGGTGCTCTCTGTATATGTAAATAGTTGTATACATCACTATATTAATGCACTTAATTGTATATATCTTCTTGGTCCACGCTAGGGTTTTAATTTTATAGTAATAGATGAAGATAAGTGAGGTTCTTTTAATTTCAAAAAGCATTGGTTGTGATAAACATTGCTTGATTTTGCATTGCGATTTTGTCTTATTATTCATAGTTTTGAGATGAAAGTAATTTAGTGAGTGGTTCGAATCATCACTGTTGAGAAACTCAAGAGATATAAGACTATTGGAATCTAACACATTGTTTGGCAGTCTTGGAGAGAAAAGAAAAGAAACGCAAAAAAATATTTAAAATAGAAGAGAAAAGAGAAGAAAGTATTCATCCTCACCTTATTTGAATGTTAAGAGAGAAACGAGAAAAAAATCATTATCTCTTGTTTAAATAATCAGTAGGAAAGAAAAGAAAGTAGATATTGTTATTTGACAATTTTACCCTTTTTTTTTTATTTGATAGTTGTTTAATTTTTAAACCATTCATCTAAGAATACTTTTGGTATTTAAAAAAAATCATTAAGCAAACTTTGTTTTCTGGAGAGACTGGAGAAGTCACAAGAATCACTAAAAATTTCTCTCTTGATCTTTTTTTTTCTCTCCGTCATAAACATCTAAATGAGAAAAAGTGTTATCATTCCCCTTGAATCTTTTCTTTTCTCTTCAAATCATCCCATCCACAATATTCATTAAATGAACTTTCTTTTCTCTCCAAAGTGTTGTCATTTTTATAATTTTTTTTTCTTCAGTTTTAGCTATTTGAGATTGTGATTGTATAAGGGTTTTAGCATGTAAGGTTCTTTTTGTTTGTAGAAAAGTGTAAAGCTTTTAACAACAATTCTTTTTTTTGAGTTGCCGAAACCCTATATGAAACATATGAATGGGACCTATGGTTTCAGGTATTGTTTCAATAAAAAGATTTTTGCGATACAAACATTGGAAAAGGCCAAAAATGATTTTCTTTAATTGGTTATATGGAAAAACAAATGATGCCTTTAGCCTTAGAGCATCTCCAAAAGCCTCTTCAAAATTGTACTATAGTAACCTATGTGGCATTTTGAAGAGTTAACTTTTGTCTAAAAAATCGTAGCATCTCCAAGAGACACTTCAAATTTCATTATTTTATTACTTCAATTCTTTAAAATTATTTCATTTTTTTTACTTTCCACTACTTTTATCGTCTATCAAAAGTAAAAACTCAACTTTGAGTGTCTCAAATTTCCCTCTAATTTCATTTATAATTTTTTTCCTTCAATATTATTTAAAATTTGAATGTGTTATGTTATTGCAAAAAAAAAAAAAAATCAGTTAGGTTATGTTTTTTATTTTATAATGTATAAATTAGTGATTAAAATAATGGATGGTTGATATGTCCAGAGGTATTGGTAACAAGTTTGACCGTTCAAAAAAACTGAGTGATCCATGGTGATTAAAATAACATAATATATTCGTTGTCAAGCCGATGAGACTCTACATTAAAATCGAGCGGAAGGAGCTCGTGAAAAAAAAGAAGTGAAATGCTATTGACATATATTACTTCTGTTGGAAACCTGTGCGCTGATGTGGCATAGCTAATTAAGATGCTATTGGAGCAACTCTAATGCATGTGTCATTTGATGCGTCAATTCTAAAATTTGGAATTGATGTAAAAGCTACTGTTCCAATGGGGTATTATTTAGCTTGCCTAAAAATGGTAATACCATTTTCAATGCCATATTTGACATCAAGAGTAGCTGGAATACAGCTAATGTATACCAAACGGAGGTGGGGATCCATGCTTCTTTTTCAAGTGAATGCTAAATGAAGGTAGAGTCTACGTAGCTTTGTCAATAGGTCAGGTTTGGGCAAACCCGCAAAGACCCGGACCCGTTTATCTTAATGGGTCAAGTCTTGGACCCATAGTTGCCAGGACCCGCCTTAGCAAGACCAGGTGGATTCGGGTCCCCAACCCAAAAAACCCGACCCTGTTTTCCTCTCTCTAGTTTTTTTTTTTTTTGGTTGAGATTCCTCTTCGTAAGTCAAAGTAAAAAAAAAAAAATTGTTTCTTGATTTAAAAAAAAAAATTCTAATACATGAAAGATTACATAAAAATCAAGTACATTCTCCAACTAGGCCTGTCAACGGGCCGGGTAGACCCGGACCCATACCTATTAGAACCCGCCTCAGCAAGACACAGACCCAGATTCAGTCTCCAACCCAAAAACCCGACATGTCTTCCTCTCTCTAATTGTTTATTTTTATTTTTTTCAGATTCCTCTTCATAAGTCAAAGTAAAAAAAAATGTTTCTAGATTAAAAAAAAAATCTAATACATGAAATATTACATAAAAATCTAGTACATTCTTCGGCCCCAGACCCAATTTTTCTCTCTCTAGTTTTTTTAAAAAAACATTATGCTTATGGGTTTAAAAGAAAATTCTAAATACATAATCCTGGGTACATTCTCCGACCTAATACAAGTGAACAAAATGAAAAAATAAAATAAAAATCTCTCTACAAAAAGACTAACAGAAAGGAAAGGGATATTCAATACCCTTTCCAGCCTAATACAAATCCACAAGAAGGTCCATGCTACTTTTTTAGGAAAAAATAGTTGTGTTAAAAAATAACATTTTAGCATTGGAGTAGAATTGTCAAAATTTGGCATTTTGGTACTGTAGCAATACCAAAATATAGATTTTACATGGATGAAATGGCATTTAGCATTGGAGATGCTCTTAGTCTATACTCTTGCTTGTTCATGTTTTCTGCTATTGTGTCATTTCTTTACCTGCATTTATAGATACTCTATTTAATCTTTTATTATTACCTACATTTTTTGTATGCCAAAGGTTTTGGTATTTTGGTTGCTTATATAATAGTTACTGTTGCTGGATGTGTTTATGTGCTGTATTGTACTGCAATTCATTTGTTGGTTCCAGTTCTGTAACTGAAAATAAGTACCAATGGTTTCATCCTTTTATTTTGAACTATACAATTCACTGATTTTAATTAGTGTGCAATTTGCTGTTTGGCTTTCTGAGATATGCTGTTTACTCATAAAATTTGCTCTTTGCATATCACATTTAAGATTTTGGGATGTTGTTATTTGTCATTTATTGTGCTGTGTTTAAATGGGTTATAGGTATTTATGCTAGCAATTTGTGACTTCTTTATAATATATTGTTAGAAATAATTTATGCCTTTGACCCATTGCAGTTTTGTTGGATTCATGGATGGAAGAGAACATATTTGATGCCATATTTGAAGAGGATAACTTGGACGATACCCAAGACATTGAAATGCTTGATGTAGAAGAAGGAGAGTTGGTTGAGCAGAATTCACAGACTGAACTGGGACAAAGCAGTGGTGGAGATGTTAATGTGGTGAATCAAGATTCTTGCAGTACGAATCGTGGACACAGAAATAGTAAGAGGAAGAATAGGAGAAAGAAAGGAAGTTCAGGGCCAAACATCACAGATATTAACAGGTTCTTGTTCTGCCACGTATTCTCCTTGCTTAGTTTATGAAAAGAAGAAATGTTCTGTGCTGGATTGCTAAATTCCAGTTTCCTATTAGATGCATATGTTGTTTTTTCCTTCCAATTATTATATCTAACCCCAGCTCTTCAATGCAATAGACCTTAAAGTAGGCTAAGGAATTTGGGATTTTTGGCCTATTCAGAACAGGGGTTTGCTTTCAGAACCTAAAATATCGCGTATTAAGCCGTTTCGCTGCACAGGAAAGTTTTGCTATTCTTTTATATTCATGAAAATAACAAATAGAGGAAAGTTTTGTGGACAAAGTTGATGTTTAGTTCAAACTTCAACTCAACTCCACAGAGCCTTTTTGCACATAGGTGGGATTGACTCCATGAACCTTCTCCATTGTTTTCTTATATTTAGGGGCAATTCTGATGGTAAATCGTAAGCCATGTCATGACCTCTACTCGCACTTCTTGGTCTTCTATGTACTTTTAGCATCTATTTCTTGATTTATATTAGCTTTATTGTTAGAGTTAATGGTCTTTATTGCACTAAAACATCTTAGCTAGGCTTTTCTCTTCTTGTCCTCAATAGGCCAGTCACCTTCATTGTAGAACTACATTCATTTTGAGTTGTTGCTATGATAGTTCTATTTTCTTTTGAAATATTCAGTTACTCTGCATTTCATTTTGTTTGCCAAAGCACGGAAGAATAGCACAAGAAAGCATCTCTTTTTTTTCCTTTAATTTTTATTTCATATGTCGTGGTACTTAATTTCTATTAAATACTAAAGCTGTAAATACTGTGACAGAGTCTCAAAATTTGAATTGAATTCCCTGCTTTCTATTTTGAAGAGAGAGTTAATGATTGTGAACGTTTTTTGCATTCATGCCATTTGCAGGTTTGTTTTAGATGCTTGTAAGTGCTTGCAAGAGAGTATTGTTTGAGGTCCCTTATAAATAAGACTGACAAAATGAGTTTCGTATGTAATAAAAGTAATTAGCATGATTTTAATTAGCGAGGTTTGATGTGAAATTTTGTGCATGGAATGGACCAAGTGAATAAGTAGCCACTATATCTAGAGTGAAATGTATTATACCTGTCACTAATGACTGTTGGAAGGAAATGAGTCAAAGGCTCACAGGAAAGATTCTTTAATTGTATATGTATGAGTTATGACTGAGAAATAGGCTTTAATGAGAACAGCTAAGATTTACAGGATAAGAACTAATACGATTGTGGAACTTGTTGTTCTTTGCATGAAATATGTGAACAAATCCCATACATATGCGTGTGTGCATATTGTTTGATATTACTGTAACTATTGGGATAAAAATGATTTGATGACTCCATGACTTTTTGTTAACATTACACAAAACTTCTTAAAATTCTCAGGTGCCAAGTTTTATGCTTCCTATGAAAACTAGTTTGTGCTAGTGATCTTGATTTCAGTTTAATCTTGCAGATTTTATTCCTGCTTGGATTCAAAATGTGTGTCATCATTACAAGGCACTGGAAGTCAATTCATTGCCAGCTTGATAAACCATTTAACAATTATGTTGTGAAATTTAATATGATTTAGTTGTAACAGGTCACCTAGTTCTCCATCTGCCTTTTTTTCCCCTGTTAATTTCTTTTGATGAGTAAAAGAGTGTCATTAAAAGGCACCAATGGGGAACAATCATGCCTTTCTTTTTCATTATGAAGTTATCATCAGGCAACCATATCTAGTCTGCAATATTGACAGAAGGTAGCAAGTAGATAAGCCTTCCGGTTGTCAAAATTGTTTCTGATTTGCATTGAAAATATAAATGCGACCATTGTTTATTAGCTCTTAAAACCATAAATTAATTGTGCTTTTGGTGCCAAAATTTATGTTATGGTGATATTAGTCTTAAGGATGTGCTCTCATGTTAATTATAAAAATAAAAATAATGCTCTCATGCTCATGAATGAATGAGGTAATTAATGCTAGAGTGGGTATATATGTGAGACCGCCAGACTGGTATAGTGCTTAATATACATTGTTGGCCTCTCCACGCGCGAGTCCAGAGTCGCACCTGAGGGGAGTGTTGGGAGCTTGATATACATTGTTAGCCTATTCTCTAACAGCTTAAGTTTTTGGAGCAATTGGTTGCTTAACAGTTGATTGGTGGCAACTATGGTATCTGTTTGTCTGTATTTTACTTTTGTTAGATGTTTCTCTGTACCTCTGAGTGCATGAAATGTGCATCTAGTGTGGTCCTCTTTTTCATTTTATATGTCTAAGTCGTAGTTGTGTGCTGTGCAAACCTTTTCTCGTTTGAAATTCCATTTGACTTAAACTTTTATTCTATTCCTTGCTGAACCACTGAGTCCTGACGCAGTGACTGTTATTCAGCGGGTGGGTTTAAAGTTACCATGCGAGTACTCCTAAGGACGATCTTCTGTCATGATCCATCTGCTTCTTTCTATGCTCCTTAAGGTTTAAACTTTTAGAAATAATTGACCCTTTGGTTTGGGTAAGGAAATAAAGATTCACATGGTTTTTGCGAATAAAAGATGAAAGACTGGGATCCAATAAATTTTGGAACAGCTTAGAGCTGACAGTGACAATTCACTCTTTTGAACAACCTATTACCTTGCTCAGTTTCTGGTGCTCAATGTTGTTTTCATACCGTCACAGATGTCTCTTGCTTCCAGTCCTTTCGTTTCTCTGAGCTGAACCATCTCCTGGATGAAGTACTTCATTTTATCATTGGAGTATATTGATATCAAATGACTTGGCATGTCTTTTGCAGATTCATCACTAGGTATGAATATAGAGACACTCTACATACTAGAAAATATATCTTGTGATAGGTCCAATATAGAACCCCCCCCCCTCCCCCCCCCCCCCCCCCCCCAAAAAAAAAATGATGGAAAAAGTCGGTCCACCATGTCTGTTTTTCTTGATAAAGAACTAATCTTACAAATTCCGTTGTTGGAATTGGAATCTTCAAGATTTCAGTTGAGTATTGATTTTTGAAAGAATTAAAAAAAAAACTGTTTTGAGAATGAGATATGGTCCCTCTAAGTGCTTATATTTTACAATTGGTAGTGAAATATAGAGTGGATTTTCCTAATACTACCCTTATAGTTAGTTTTCTTTTTTTGTGATTTCTTTTTTCCTGGGGGAAGTAGGTATTGGCTTGTGAAGGTGGGGCTGCTTTTTTTTCCCCTCTCTCTTCCTTTTTTAGTTTTTTTTTCTATTCTATCTTTTTGTCCTTGTGTTTATTTTCTTCTTTACTATCTGATTGTGTATCTTGTGATTTTATTGTCCATAATTTTAAATTACTTAATTAAAAAAATACATCATCTATGTCTTTTTAGGAGAAGAAAGTTAAACACGCAATGCTTATGCAATGATTGAATTAGGGTCCATCATTGGCATGAATTTTGTTAAGGTAACACTTCATATCAATTGAAATAATGATCTGAATTTAGATACAAGTGTATTTGTGTGGACGAAAGTATTGTGAGAGGATGAAGTAAATGTTGTTCAATAATGACTGATACAGGGATGGATGGAGTAGAGATCAGTGTGTTACAAACATGAGGACTTGTAGCTTATGGCTTAGGTCAACAGAATAGAGAGGGAAAAAAGAGAGAAAATTTAGACTTCCATTAATTGTGGGGAAAATGTATACATGTTATTAAGCGTGCTTCTTATGGTATATGTTTGGTTTGTTATGTTTTGAGGATCTCAGTTTTTCATACCTAGTGTTTAGGAGTATGTGGATATTATGTACCTAGGATTTCGGCTATTGATTACATTGAAGTTCTGATAAATTTTAATCTTTTGGAGATGTTCTATCATGCATGATGTTTTTTGAGGATCAAATTGTTTACTGTATTATTGTCACTTCCTTTTTTTCCCCTTCCTTTATGGTAGTTTCCATTTGTGCAGTTGAATGTATAACGAAATGTAGGAAGTTGAAGGTGGATGCAATTCAGACTTGTGGAGGTCAGAAGACTGCTGATGGCAGATGCTTTCGGACAGGTTATGGAGCATCCTCAAAGCACGTGAACCAAATGCCTACCAAGAGATAATGAAAAAAGGGAAGGAGTTTAAGGTGTGTTATCATAACTAAATTAAGTTCCTTAACCATATGCACCTGGCACCACGACTGCTTCTATTTTTATCATTTTTCCAAATGATCATGATATTATGTACACAGGTGTAACCTGTATAAATAATATATGATATAACATTTTGGGTGTGCTTTGTAAAGGGAGTGGTGAATCTTTGAAATCATTGCAGTTTAATCCCATCATTGTGTCCTAGAGAAGAGGATTGATGTAGTGGACAATTAATTTCTTTTAGGGTTCATTGGGTACTAAGGGAAACAAGAAGATTTTTACTCAAATAATTGATGCTTCATTGATAATGAACTCTGTAATCTATATGAATGATGAAGATTTTATTTTAATATATATTTTGAGAGGGGGTGTTATTTGGGAAAAAAGGTGATTTTTAGATCTCATTCATCTCAAATTTTGGAATAGTCATGCATGTATTATGCAACAGAATTGATACTCTCCTATCCCATTCAAACAGGAACCTAAGCGTCCAAATTGAAATAAAAAATGCTTCCTTTGATTTTTAGCCAGAATTCATCAAATTGATGTGGGAAAAGTTTGGGCAATATTCTCGTACTAGCTATAAACTACATTTGATGTAGAGCAGCAGTAAAACAAATTTTAAAAAGAAGAGCAGTTTTTAAGGCTGATTGTTAACGTTTTTGTGGGAGAGTTTTTGGGTTTGCTAAGGTGGGGGAAAGGAATACAGATTTGAGGTTATATTTAAGCAAGAATCTGGGAAGTTTAGGGGTTGTTCCTACGTCGTGAACAATGATGTGTGGGCAATAATTTTGGTCTGTTATTGGTTTCTTTTTGTTGGAATGATCTTATTACATTAGGGTATAAGAAGCACATATACAGACACGAGACACGATAGGGATATACAGACACGTCATTTTTAAAAAAAGTAAGATATAAATAAGTTGAATATATATAAAATATTTACATTTTTTATATAACTATATAATAAAAATGTAACGTTATTTTAATTAAAATTGGCATTAAAAATACAAATCACGAAAATATTATTACGATATTAAAATAACAAAGTCATTAAATAAAAATTTAAAAACTTCTTCATTTAATCATCAACATCCAAGATTCAAGTTAAAAAACAAATTTATTAACTATTACATATAACATATATATATATATATATAACCAAAAAAGAACTAAGGGGAAGATGAGAAAAAGAAAAAAGTGTCCATAACATGTCTTGAAGTGTTTGAAATTCAAAAAATAAAAAAAATTAGACACTCTTTTTTAAGTGTCCGACACGTGTCTCGGAAGTGTTTAAGAGTGTCTGTGTCCGACACACCCATATGAACCAAAATATAGTGTCCGTGCTCCATAGATTAGTGTTTTAGATAAAGGAGGCAAATGTTATCCAAATCCGTCAACCTGCCTACTATCAACCCGCACTAACCCGTCCATTTAGTTAACAGATCATAAACGGGTTGGATAATAAGGAACCCGTCAATTTAATGGGTCAATTCGGATTGAATATGGTTGTTTAACGGGTTGAGAATGGAAAATAACAAAATAGTATAAGAAATATATATATATATATATATATCTCCATTTATATATAAGAATATATATATATATTTATATTTATATCTCCATTTGGGAAATAACAAAATATTAAAACATATATAATAGATTATAAAACAAAATTAATATTTAGAAAATATAATTCAACATCACCATATATATAAACAAAACACAAACCAGAACCTTGTGATCCAAAATAAGTTGAATTTGTCTTCACTAGGAACTTTGAATACTATTTTTCTCCATAAATAATAATTAGCATATACAAACCACATCAAAGAAATACATGTACAAAAATATGAATTCATCTTATTAGTCTATATTAATTTCATGAAAAAAATAAAATTTCTTATCACTACTTAAATACATAAAAAAAAATTAATTACATATATATGTATATATATAACAGTATCTACATGGTAGTGCTCCACTAGTAGACATAATTTTGTTTCTAATAAAAGACCAAGTTATTCATCCTAATGAATTTTATGGTAGAAACAAAAAAAATTTATGTATTGACAGTGATTGAAAATTCTTTTTTTCATTGTGAGATATCAATGAATGGACTTTCATTTGGTTTTTCTTGGATGCTAATATCTTAATATTATCACTTGCATTATTCTTTCAAAGCTTGAAGTGGCAAACCTTTATCAGATAATTTCTAATGAGTGAAGTTATGAAATCCTATAATCCTAATCAAGTTATGAATGTTCAGAGATAATTAAATAGATTTATATCCTCTTGCAAGTTTTGTTAAGTCCCTAGATAATGTTATTTATCAAAAAATAAATCCGTGAAAGCAATCATCATAAATTTCGCTTGATTAGATTTACTAATAGAGAAATAATTTTTTTTTTAATGTGTATTCACAAAGTTTTAACAGAGAAGCATAATGAATTTTGTTAGTCATATTACTTGATTGAAATGTGGCAATCTTAAGTAGTGTTTTATTTCTAAAAAAAAAGTTGGGTAGTGGGTCAAATTCATGACCTGACCCATTTATGACCCGACTTGCATCCGATCTGACTAATTCGGATCAAATATAGGTTCAACTCATTTATGACCCGACCCATTTATAACCTGCCCAAGCTGAGCCTAGTTCTAGGATTGAAAAGATTGGCCAAGAAGATGTAGTTGCAAGTACAGGAAACTAAAGAAAAGAATAAAATAATATAGAAGGAATGGCAGAAGGCCACCCCGTTGTGTAGCCCAGCTGTTGGATCAGAAAAAAAAGAGACCCAATAATATAGTTCGACCAAAACATTGGCTCATCGATCCTACTATAACGCGTGGGCAGCAAATTCGGAACTTACTAAACTACACTTTACTCCAGAACATACAAAACTTAAAGAAAATTGTACTTGCAGAAAACTAGCCTAAAGAAAACATAAAGTAAAATTGGACTCAAATTTTAGAAGTTCCAAATAGGTCATACGTTGGAATCAACCAGTATCCTGAAATTTTCTTGTCTTTTAGTTTGCTTTTCATTGAGATTCTTATGGACTGCATCAAATTCACTTATTAGAACATAGGCTTGCTTTAGGTTATCCAGGAATATAATATTATTGTGCATCACTCATGTGGTAGAGGAACGTATAACTATAGTGATAAGATTCGTGCAGTTACATGGGAGCTTTTTCTCCCCCTACCTCCTTTATATCATTGCATACTCAAATAGAGAAATCTATAGATATACTATCTACTTAAATGCCCTCAACACCTTGTTATTTTGAATTATCTTGGCTCAAAAAAGAAAGAAAAAAAGGCTCATGATAATACTTTAAGAGCCTTCTATTAAGGCTGATATTATGATATGGCCCAGTCCAGAATAGAAACTGATCAACGGAGATGCATCTTTAGTATTCTTATATCTTATTGCTGTTGGGTTTTGCAGAAGTTAATTATAAATTTATAACAACAATTATTTCTGCTAGCTTTGAATTTTATTTATAAGTAAAGTTTAACGAATTCTTCACACACCGTGTTTGGGATTGGCTAAACATACCATTTACCATTCTGCTTCATTTATGGATGTTTCAGTTAAATTCTAGGCTTCTCATATGCTAATTTGCCATTCTGCACATTCAGGCCTATATGTAAGGTAATCCGTAGGTTATCATGCCACTCTCACTGCTTTATTTAATAGTTTTCAGGGGCCATGCTGACATCCTTTAGTTTGGACCATAGTTATCAGAAAATGCTAATATTCTAGTGATTTTCATTTTTGGTATGCTCGTTTCGAAACATGGAGCACTTATTTTACAAAACACTAAATTTAGTGATCCGATAATTTTTTGACTTTTTTCCTCAATTTTTCTTTTAATGAGGATTAATAGAAAAAGACTGACACAAATAAAGAGATCAATATAAATTGATGAGCTTAGTTCAATGCTTTTACATGTATTTGCACCTACAAATAATTAAAATTAATTCTAATTACTTATCTTTGGGTAAAAAAGAAAACACCTTCTACAGTTAGACCTATCCCATTGTATTCCACTTGTTCCTTATCGTACCACATTTAAAGTATGTAGTGTATTGCAGTCCTGTTCCTATGCCATAACAATCTATGTTCAAGGTAACATCGGTTTGGACCGCATACCTTTTTGGTTTAATTTTATTTTGTTGTTTCACAATAATTGTTGCTATGAATTATGTTGAATCATAGCTCACTTCTTAATACCTTGATATAAGGTCTTTCAAGCTCATGATGTTCAATTATAATAAGCTTCATTTACATCTATAATGTCATTCCATAGTGTGTTTACCTTCAAGTTGTGGGTGATAACCCATACCGATCAAAAAGAAAAAAAAAGGTAGCGGGTAATAACTGATGGGTTGTGTTATTACAACTTTGCATAAGCAATTTAGGCAAGCACCAGTGCAGAATAAAGAAGCTTCCCCTAAAGCCCTAAAGGAATGGCCCATGCATTCACAGATCAGACTACAGCCAGCATTACAGATGGTTTGCAGTTACCACCTCAGGTGCAAAAAACCAACTTGAAAAGTCCAAGGTTGAAGGGAAACGCACATCTGTTCATGATAGAATACGGGTCCCTGTTACATATGATGACCTGCTTGGAGAGGAGGATCAGAAAAGTGCATCATCCTGATATTGGAAGAACAGTATATTTTTCTGTCTCTACATTAGTTACAAGTATTGGTTATGGAGTTGGTAGACCTTCTTCACTAGCAATTTTTTTCCTCACCCAAATGGTGGTGCAGATACGCAAATGATTGGTTCGTATTAGAAATCCCTGTTGAATTGAGGCTTTCAATTAGTAATTCTTGAGTAAAGAATGCTCCTTTTTTCCCTGTTGCGATGGAGTAGAATAATAACTATCAATGCTCTGTTTTGCAGTAGAGAATGTATAATTTTGCAGACATGTATTCCATTCACTGAAGGAAAATGGAGAATCTTGGTCATATGCTTTCATGTTTGATTACATTCTTGAGCCAAAAGTTTAAGAACTGAAACCATATAGCTAACTTGGAAAAGAGAAGATGGGATGCAATACTACACGTTCAAATTTTAAGCAAACAGATGATCATACGGCTTTTGGCAATGTTGGAAACCATAGACTGCAATTATCTATATATTAATCTCTCTCTCTCTCTTTTATAACTCCTTGAATCCAACTGATTCCTTTGCTTTTCACTCAATTTTTTAGTCCCATGTATGCAATATTGCTGTCTTTTTTAATCATGTAGACCATATATGTGTGTGTGTGTGTGTATACATATACAGTTTAGAAATATTTAGGATAACTAAGACATCTAATCAAGAAGAATAACTTCATCAAATCCAGCCAATTTCTTTAATAAAACAGGATCTTATTTTGGTACCGAGGGTAAGGTGACCTATAAGGAAGAGAGTTCGGATCACGCTTGATCGAAACATCGATGAATAAAAGTACATCTTGCTCATTAACATCTTCGAAAATATTATGGCATAGAGCAACCAAATCAAGAGCCACTTTTGATTCCGCAACCGTCTCATGATGAGAAGCTATTCCCTGATGATGCTTTCTTCATTATCTTTCATAACATGAACATGATTGATGTTCAATGCATTAATTAACAAACTTGAAAAAAAAAAAGAAAACATTATCAAAGCCTCAATCATACAAGTGTATAACCCACTCCACCTGCCACCATTCGTGTAATATTTTTTGAGAAAATGGAAAATCCTGTTGAAAGTACAAGATAATTGGATTGCTATGGTATTTTGATGCATTAGACCGGGGAAATAATTCAAGAAAATATGATAGATGTGGACGAACTTTGAACTCATCAGCTCGCTATCTTCCAGCTAGTGTGCCCAGCATGAAATTTGACTCAGATTTGGAGATCCATCAAATATTTTCCATGAGAATAAATGGTTTCACTATTCATACAATCATACAGACAGGAGGAGAAGCTAAGAAGGTCGCATATCCTCATCAATTGCAGGTAAAATATTAACCGCTTCCCAAGAAACCAAATATCAAGTTAAATATAAAAACCAGACATCAAAAGCAACAATAACCCACTCATACAACTATTTATGTTCTCATTGGCTAGAAACAGGAACATTTTCTTCACCTGGTGCCGAGTCAGCTGTGGGTGACTTCTTTGTAAGGGACTTGGGAAAATCAATGTCGTCTTGCACACAACGTTGCTGAGGATGTGATAGCAGCAAACACATGTAACGGAGAAGTACACGCTGTTAGCCCCTGCCCACTCTCAAAGATGTAGCCCTCGTACTCACTAACATGTTCAAGAGCCTCCACAAGTGCATCATACACCTTCTGGGGACAATTGTCGGGTCCAGGCTTGTCATGGAGGTACATCACATCCAAAGTGAAAAGTTTCTGGCTTGCAGGCCATTGATGATGTGGTTGTACAGATGATCTACAATAGATTAGGATCTGGATACGACAGACAATTACAGTATGTAAGATTCTGTAGAAAGAACAAGCAAGCTAAGGAAACTACAAGGATTTTAAAATCATTCGATAATATTTTCTGTAAAAATTGGAAATTGTGATACGCATTCCAAGAATGATCTTGAAACCTTAAAAAGAAAGAAAAGAAAAGAGAAAACGACAGCTTACAAACAACACGTGAAAAATAAACAGAAGAATTTCTGACAATTTGTTATAAACAAAACGTTGCAGGTGCCATCAACTAAAACATGGGAATATTTCATTATTATGTGGCATCCAAACATCTCCTAAAGCATTCAGACAAACAGCAATTCTACCATCTAGTAAATAACAAGATCGCACAAGAACTGGTTTGATCTGAAACTGGTAATACTTTTGTCCGATGATAGTAATGGCAATAAAACTCAGCATACAACATGGAAATATCAACAAAAGAAAAGTAATACATGTGCATATGGCTCAACTCAACAAATCCTTGATCCGAACAATTGAAGCCAACAACACGAATACTTATCCAGTCAGATCTATGCAGTTTCATATTAGTTGTATCTTTCTCCAATCAACTCTTGCAATTTGATGCTTTGAGCAATATATAGAGCACAGGACATTGCAACATAATTCATCTACTCCTTAAAACTAATATTTCATGAACTTAGAAACCAAAACAAGCAGCTATGATGGCAACAATAACTGGAAGTGGTAGTGACAACCACCCCTTTCCCCTTGTTTTTTACTGTTTCTTCCTCTTGCCTTTCCCTCTCTTTCAACAACATAGCGAGGGCCATCATGTCATAATTCATCGATAAACCTAAAGATTAGACATGCAAGACATCTTAACTTAATGAAAATACTGGATTCATTAGCACTAACTGAATAAAAAAAAAGGTTCAAATAGAGTACAAAAAATGTAATAAAAATGGAATATATTACTTGAATATAACCGCTCCTCTCATCTGATAACAACCAAATCCACCTAGATACAAGCACATCTGAAAATTTGGTGTGTTCATACCACACAAAAATGTGTTATAAATTCTAAATTTCTAACACTACCCCCACCTTCTCATATATTTCTATGCATGGTTTCTGAAACAAAATTCGACATGGAGAAAATTGTTATAGTAGTCTGTAGTACATAGATGATAAGGGTACCATGGACAATAATATTCAGACAACCATGCACATTAGTCATAAGAATATGGTGTTAGATATTGATTGAAGGCAGCACAGATACATATGTGAGCATTAAAGAAGTCATGATTCATCATGAGAGCATATCAGTTTCTCAGCACGAGTTTCTTAAAAAGCATCGAAAGTTCACAATAAAATACACACATATCATCAAGCAGGGGTGCCAAGGGACTGACACCACAAAATATTTATGTTCTTGACCTGGAGCATAATTTTTTTCTCAATGAAGTTACACTCAGTTTTTTACCTCACAGAGAACCCTCAACCCCCAAACACCCCCACCCCGCCCCAAACCCAAAAATAATAATAGTAATAATAATAAAGTTAAGAAAAGAAATGCAGAAGATTTTATTTAGTTATGAACAAGTGTCTGTAGTCATGCATGTATGAATGTGCATTTGTGTGAAGAAGCATTTGATTCACTGATGAATATGTCAGTAAAAAATTGATAATTAGAAAATAATCTTTGATAGAAAGAACAATAAAAAAAATACATGACAAATAAAAAGAAATAAAACACTCTGCAATCAGCAATATCCATTATAATGCCAACAAAGCAGAGAAATCACAATAGATTAGATATGACCAGTGGAACCATATCCCTTAAATGTCTGTCAACAAAACTTCGAAGCCAAACCAGTCTCAAAAGATTTCTCCCAATACTTAAGATGTGTTAAACATAAAAAGAAGAGGTTAGCTAAAATCAAAAGAACACAGAGAGAGAGATAGAGATTTCAAGGAGCTTTTTTTCCCCACTTGGCCTTCTAAAAAATAAGATTGAGTTGTGGAACTTTGTTTGGCAATTAGTAGAGATGCATGCCTCATGCATAAGGCAGAGCTCATTTGCATAGGCATGACTTAGTAAGCCTGAGGCCAAAAGACATTTCCTCAAGCCTCATTTTTAAGGTGACACATCATGCCTTTTAGAATACTGATCACAGGTATTAGGACCAATAGATGTATATTTCCAAATACGACCCTTGGCTTGAGGTTGATGGTTGCCTAGAGCACCTGGCTTTCATAGATTAAGATTACACAGGGTGGTTCAACCCCACCATCATATAATAGGACAACAAGAATTAATTTGGGAAGTTATTTAAAAGAAAAATACACAAACTCTTAAAGAGAGGTTCAAGTGTTCAAAATGTCTTGGTTTGATCACTTTCTCAAAGTACTTTTTCACAGCTTATCCAAACAAGCACTAAATGCAGCTACAAACACATCCAAAACTTCAAAAAAGTACTCTATATAAGATTTGCTGCCTGCTATAGGTCCACATTACCTCCAACCCGAGTGAGGCGTTGGGGGGACGGAGAAGGTGGTGGAGATTGGAGAGCCATCTCCTTGTCCAATATAATAAATCAACAGAAATTGTAAAAAAAATAAAAGAAATTATACTGCAAAGAAGCCACAGTCAGACCTTAAACTATATCAAACTGTTATTTTTAAAATCATTCGGTACCAAAATCTTCAGTGAAATCTAAGTCTGGAGTCCGGAATAAATAAGTGAATTTTCATAAATCTAGTAATAAATGCATGAGCGGATATAAATAAAAGGTACCCCAAGCATTACTCACCACCCTGAAAATCCTATTTTGGGCTCGGGATTTCTTTGCTTCATGAGCTGCTACACGGAATAGATGGGTGAGATCAGCATGGCCAGAAGATGAATCAGCCGAGAGTCCCCTAACTGCAGCAACTGCAGAATCAACTTCACTGCTGAACTCTTTTCGAAGCTTCAAAATAATGAAGAAGAAAAACCTTCAGCCAATTTGAGCAAAAGTTAAAAATTTTCAGTATAAGTTACATCAAATTTCATTGCTGAAGTGGTGTTGGACTGGCTCTCCTTAACCAGCATTATGCATTAAAAGCACAGTATGTGACTTCTAATATAATTTGGGGATGCTTTCTCCCAGAGATAATATAAATTAAAGTTAAAAACATTCTTGATGGTTGTTAAAGATCATGATGATTTGCAGAGTTTCCCCATTCAGGACCAAGGTTTATTTGACATTTAACAATATGCAAGATATGAAACTTGGACAAACATGCATCTGAAAATACCGAACTCACTTAACCTATTAATGTAGGAAATCTATTTTAAAATACAAGATTGTCTGGTAGTCAATAGTTGGATAGTCTGCAGAGAATCTTGAGATATTAAAATTCATGTACATCTTCAAGTCCTTTTATCAAGTAGAATATCAAGCATTAACGTATTAGGTGAACTTTCATCTATGAAGCACAGACACTCTATTTTGACTCACGTGTCCTGTGTCGGATACGTGTTAGACACCGACACTCTCGGACACGTGTTAGACACTTGAATCATAAATGTTGATGATTAAATGAATAAGTTTTTTAATTTTTATTTAATGGTTTTATTATTTTAATATCGTAATAATATTTTTTTGATTTGTGTATTTTTATACCAATTTTAATTGTAATAACATTAGGTTTTTATTATATAGTCATATAAAAAATATAAAAAATTTATATATATATATATTTGTTGTATTTTGATATCTTTGAAAGTTTCAAAATTAGTTTTAACCTCTTCCAAATTTTGTGATATGTTGGTTGTTGATTTTTTAATAATTTTATTGCTGATTTTCTGCCACTTGTGGATGATTTTTTGGAATATTTTGTTGGTAGAAGATACATAGAATGCCTATAAATAGAGGCTTATGTATTCTTTTATAACACACAGCAAGAGTTCTTAACTTCTTCCATCCAACCTTTCTGTATTTTTATATTATTTTTGTGGGCAACTTCGATTCTAGACAGTTCATCATTCTCCCAGTGGATGTGAACTCTGAGGAGATTAGCTGTGAGCAAAACCTAGGTTGTATCTTGGAGTTGTTCGTGACCATTGGAACCTTCACATAGGGAGGCACGACAGCTTTAGGACAGTGATTACACGCCTCAGAGGCCAGCTCACGCCAAACTTATTTTTCTAGTCATTTACACATGTTAGTTTAATTATTTTATTTTATATACATGAATTTAAGCTATTTTGTAATTTCATTCCATTATAATTCTTTCAATTTAAAACTCTTGAATACAGTAGTTCAATTTGACTTAACAATCTAAAGCTATTAGGAGTCATATAAAAGAATTATAGATTAATTAAAACACTAATTCATGTTTACTTAGTATCTGCAAGTAGAATCGTGCATATATTATTTACATACATATAAATCTTACATATATATATATATAGATAAACATATATAAACTATTACATATATATATGTATATATATTTTTTTTGTCAATACATATATACATATATATATATATATATATAAATAAAAAATAAAATTGCAGTCATAGTAAACTACTTCAAAGTTGCCGTTTTCCAATTGTGAATTAATCAGTAGGATCAATCTATATATATATATATATATAGTTTTTTTTTTCTTAGTAAACTGCCTAAATTTTAAATTTATTAATATTAGTACTCTAAATCCCTACACGGCTATGAAACTTATTAATATTAATATATATATATATATATATTAATAGTGTTTTTCCTTAGTATACTATTGTGAAATTAATTGAAAGACTTTTTACAACTATGAAATTGAACGTTAATAGTTCAATTGAACTACTTTCTAGTTGAACAGAAATTTACTTTATTAAGTCTCAATAAAATTAATTTTTAAATTTATAATAACAATTTTATTACTTATTTTGTTACAGAGTGACTATAATTCTCTCTAGCTCTTTAAACCATGGCATCTTTTGAGGAAACAGTTACCCTTAAGCCTGAAAAATTTAATAGACAACATTTTAGGAGATGGCAAAAACAAGTACACTATTGGTTAACCATCTTAGGGTTAGTGACTGCCCTAGTAGAAACTCCTCAATCATCATCCTCCCAAACATCAACCCCTAAAGAATCATCCACGAAAATGACTAAGGATCAAATAAACTTTCACTACTATAATAGAATTTTAAGTGCCCTATCTGACCACCTATATGATGTGTATCAAAGTACCACATCAACTGCCAAAGAACTTTGGAACACATTAGAAAGCCGAATATGGGATAGACGATGCTGGAATTAATAGATTTAAAATCTCTAATTTCACTACTTATAAAATGGTGGATAATAAATTAGTAGGAGATCAAATCCATAAGTTTCAAGAACTCTTGAGAGGAGTTGAAAAAGGTGGCACTAAATTTAGTGAAGATTTTAAAGTGTCTTGCCTAATAGATAAACTACCACCTTCATGGAATGACTTTGCCAAAACTCTTAGGCATAAACAAGGTGAGTTAACATTGGCTCAAGCAATTAACTCTCTAAGAGTGGAAGAAAAACATAAACCAATAATAAATCCTCAAAATGAGAGACAACCTAAAGTAAATCTAGTGGAAAGAAATAACAATAATAACAATGGGTCCAATAATAACAATAGGTTTAGAAACTTCAATCATAGGAAAAACTGTCATCCCAAAGGTAGAACCTTTAAAAATAAGAAATTTCAATAATCACTCCAAATTCAACCCCAACTATGACCAAGCCCAAAATCAAAATAATAAACAAAAGGGCTTCGAGAGAGAAAAGACTGCCTTGCTATGTATGTGGAAGGACCAATCATGTTGCGAGGAATTGCTTCTACAAGAAGACTGAACCATACAAACCAAGTCCCAAACCAAATCATATTCAAAGAGGACCAAAGGGCCAAGTCAACATGCTAGTGGAGCAAGACAATTCTACCGAACCTTCCTTTAGATATAACTTACCATTAATCAATTTTACTTATCAAAATAAAGAATGGTGGTTTGATTCTGGAGCTAATATACATGTGTGTTTTGATCATGGTTGTTTTAAAAATTATCAGAAATCAAGTGGAGGAAGTGTAACCCTAAGCAATGATTCTGTCTCACAAGTGCTTGGAATTAGAGATATTGAATTAAAGATGACATCTGGGAAATCTCTAATCTTAAAAGGAGTGCGATATGTTCCTAAAGTTCGTAGAAACCTTGTTAGTGGATCATCTTTAGTTCAACAAGGTTATAAAATTGTAATAGAATCAAATAAGATTGTAATAACCAAGAATAATGTTTTTTGTAGGAAAAGGTTATGTATGCGATGGATTATTTAAATTAAATGTATCTTTGAATGTTAATAAAATTTCTTCTCGAATTTTAAATGTAGAATCGTGTAATGTATGACATGGAAGACTACGCCATATAAGTTTAGAGAAAGTTAAGTTTTTAATGGATCTTAACCTTATTCCAAAATCTCAAGTAAATTATAAACATAAATGTGAAATGTGTGTACAAGCAAAACAAACTAGAAAACCTTTTAAGAGTGTAGTAAGAAATTCTCAACTCTTAGAATTGGTACATAGTGATGTATGTGATTCCAATAGACCACTAACTAGAGCTGGAAATAAGTACTTTGTAACATTTATAGATGATTGTTCAAAGTATAGTTATGTCTACCTTATAAAAACTAAAGATGAAGTCTTTAATAAATTTAAAATTTATAAGACTGAAGTAGAAAATCAATTAGAAAAGAAAGTTAAAATTCTCAGATCTGATAGAGGCGGCGAATATACCTTAACAGATCTTAGTAATTTTTGTGAAGAACATGGAATAATACATGAGATGACACCACCATATTCTCCTCAATCTAATGGAGTAGCAGAGAGAAAGAATAGAACACTAATAGATATGGTAAATGCAATGTTATTAAGTTCGGGATTACCCGAGAATTTGTGGGGGGAAGCTATACTTAGTGCTTGCTTCATCTTGAATAGAATACTTGTAAAAGATAATAATAAAACTCCTTATGAAATATGGAAGAAAAGAACACCGAATCTAAATATTCTAAAAGTGTGGGGGTGCTTAGCTAAAGTAGCAATTCCCGAACCGAAGAAAAGAAAAATTAGATCTAAAACTGTAGATACTGTCTTTATAGGGTATGCACAAAATAGTAGTGCTAATAGGTTCTTAGTAATTAAGTCTGAAGTGAGTGAAATATCAAATAACACAATAATTGAATCTAGGGAATGCTACATTTTTTGAAAATATTTTTCCATTTAAAAGAAGATGCTCAAATCAAATAAATGAAACACCTTCAACTAGTGGACCTTCTTCAAGTATTAGTGCTCCTTTAAGAATAGAAGTTGAACCACAAATAGAACAAAGAAGAAGTAAAAGAGCAAGAACTACTAGAAACCTAGGAGAAGAATTCTATACTTTTCTAGTAGAAGGAGAACCTACCACCTATAAAGATGCGATGACTTCCTTAGATGCACCATATTGGAAGGAAGCCATTAATAGTGAAATTGAATCAATTTTACAAAATAACACTTGGCAGTTAATTGAACTACCTCCCGGAAACAAAGTTATAGGATGTAAGTGGGTGTTCAAAAAGAAATTAAAACCAGATGAATGTATAGATAAATACAAGGCAAGATTGATGGCTAAAGGATATACACAAAAGAAAGACATAGATTATTTTGACACATATTCTCCTATTACTAGTATTACAACTGTTAGAATCCTAATAGCTTTGGCATCTATCTATAACTTAGTGATACATCAAATGGATGTCAAGACTGCATTTCTAAATGGAGACTTAGATGAAGAGATATATATATGCAACAACCTGAGGGCTTTATAATAAAAGAACAAGAAGATAAGGTGTGTAAATTAAGAAAATCATTATATGGTTTTAAACAAGCTCCGAAACAATGGCATGAGAAGTTTGATAAAGTGATACTAGAATTTGGATTTAGAATTAATGAATATGATAAGTGCTTATATTATAAGAATATAATGAAGGCAGTGTTATTTTATGTCTTTATGTAGATGATATACTTATTTTTTAGACGAATCTAGAAATAGTTGAGGATGTTAAATCTTATCTTTCTAGCAAATTTGATATGAAAGATTTGGGAGAAGCTTATGTGATTTTAGGAATGAAGTTAGAGAGAAAATCTGAAGGTATTGTTTTGAATCAATCAAGTACCATATAAAAAATGTTGAGAAAATTTGAATTTTATGATTCTAAAGTTGTGTCAACACCTTATGATTCTAGTGTACATTTGAAAAAGAATAATGGTCAACCAGCTTTCTCAATTGAAATACTCACAATTGATTGGATCTTTATTACATATAGCAAATAAGTCTAGACCTGATATTTCTTATGCAGTTAGTAGACTTAGTAGGATATACCCACAATCTTAGCAAAGAACATTGGACTGCCTTAGAGAGAGTGTTTAAATATCTTAGAGGAACTCTAGATTATTCATTATGTTACAAAGGATTTTCAAATGTTGTTGAGGGATATAGTGATGCAAATTGGATTACGGATAGTATAGATATAAAGTCCACCACTAGTTACATTTTCCTATTCAGGAGGAGATGCCATATCTTGGGGTTCTAAAAAATAGACCATAATCTCTAGGAGTACTATGGAGGCAGAACTTATAGCCTTAGATACCACCTGTTCTGAGGCTGAATGGATCAAAAATTTATTACTAGACATACCTCTAGTAAATAAACCAATGCCAGCCATCTCATTAAGATGTGATAATAGAGCTTGTATTAGAGTTAGTGAAGCAAGCACATACTAATAAGAAAATGAACAGACATATACAAGTGAGATATAAATATGTGAAAAGTATGTTAAATAAAAATATAATATCATTGGAATATGTGAAATCTGAATGCAATATTGCCGATCATTTGACTAAGGGATTATCTAGGAGTGTAGTCCTAGATTTGTCGAGGGGGATGGGCTTAAGCTCACAAGGAAGTCACCTAGGGAAGTAACCCAATCTCTGTGATTAGGGACCCCATGAAGGAGGTTCAATGGGTAGTAACAATTCATATTGCATGACTTATATATCCAGCACTTTATATAAGGAGCCGCTTAATAAAATGCTCCTGCTCATCCCTATGGCAGTGTACTAGTGTTATGTGACATTTAGGAAGGGTTTATCCTGAATGAGCTCAAGGCATGAATACTCTTGCGTGGTACAGGTCACATGTACCCTTGGAGGACTCACCTAAGTGAGAGCTGTCAGTGAGGCCTCGACTATGAGAATTGAGCTATTCTTTAGAAACTCTCATGAAAATCAGGATCAAGTGCATGACCTTTAATAGCACTAACCCACGAACCTATGCCTAATATCAGTAATGTGTGTGGCGTGTTGAACTCTGACTCAAAGGGTCTAGTTCAAGACTTAGTTCACTATGATCCTTCAGAAAGAGAACTGTCAACACTAAGTGAGGTTCAAGTTCGGAAGACACCTACACCTATTACACAGTATAATAGTTGCCCAAACATTCCTATATATATATATATGTGTGTAAATAATATATGTTTTATGAGTTTTATAAATTTTGAAACTTGTGGGGGATTGTTGTATTTTGATATCTTTGAAAGTTTCAAAATTAGTTTTAACCTCTTCCAGATTTTGTAATATGTTAGTTGTTGATTTTTTAATAATTTTATTGCTGATTTTCTGCCACTTGTGGATGATTTTTTGGAATATTTTGTTGGTGGAAGATACAGAGAATGCTTATAAATAGAGGCTTATGTATTCTTTTACAACACACAGCAAGAGTTCTTAATTTCTTTCATCCAACCTCTCTGTATTTTCATATTATTTTTGTGGACAACTTTGATTCTAGATGATTCATCATTCTCCAAGTGGACGTGAACTCTGAGGAGATTAGCTGTGAGCAAAACCTGGGTTGTATCTTGGAGTTGTTTGTGACCATTGGAACCTTCATGTAAGGAGGCACAACAGCTTTAGGGCAATGATTACCTGCCTCAGAGGCCAGCTTACTCAAAACTTATTTTTCTGTCATTTACGCATGTTAGTTTAATTGTTTTATTTTATATGCATGAATTTAAGTTATTCTGTAATTTCATTCCATTATAATTCTTTCAATTTAAAACTCTTGAATACAGTAGTTCAATTTGACTTAACATATTCAATGTGTCTCTAATGTGTCTATGTCTTACTTTTTGAGAAATAACGTGTCTGTTTGTCTGTGTCGTGTCGTATCCGTGTCAATGTAGTTAAAGGCAATAGATGCTATCAAGGCACTAAGGTCTTAGATTGCCCGAAAGGCGAAGCGACAAAAAAGCGCTAGCCTAAGTGAAACAAGGCACTAACTTATAAAAATAATCCAAAAAATATATTAGATATTAAAAATCAAATAATTTCTTATAGTTATATTAAGTATTATGTAACATAAAAAGTTTAACTTATAATGTCAAAGTGATGTGATTATACTAAGATCAAAGCAAAAAAATAGACCACAGTGCTAAAAATAGAATATCAAAGCACAAAAAAATAAAAAGAAAAAGGATAATCTAGAATACTAGAATATAAAGGAAACTAATACAAAAATTTCATGTAGAATCTATACAAATCTGAAAACATAACAATATGTAGCATATGAAACAATGATAAAAGAATGTTGAATGCTTCATGCTGAGCATGAAAAATGGACAAATTGATGCTCTGGCAGCTTTGTACATGGAAAACAAAATAGAAAGCATAAAAAACTAAAAAACTGATACTGCAGATTGAAGAAAATGAAAAAAAGAAAAGAAAAGGGGAGCAAGAAAAAAAATGAAAAAATGAGGGCAAGAAAAAAAAATGATAATATAGTCATGCAACATAACTGTATTAGAGAAAAAGAAAGAGCAAGGGAGATAAAGAATGACACAAACACAATAAAGAAACAAAAAATGGGAGAGTGATGAAGAGGAAAAATAAGAAGAGAAGAAAAAATAGCAACTTCTTAATAGGAGGAAGATTGACGATAGAGACAGAGAAGTGATGTAAGATAAAGGAAGTGAAAAAAAGGAACTCCACAACAAAAGTTATGAGAAGGGAAGAGTGATGAGAGAGAAGTGATGGGAGAAAGAAAACAAAAAACATAATGGACAATTTAAGTAAAATTCAACAACTTCAACTAGGCGCTCGCCTTGTCGCCTCTCACCTTGCGTAAAGTGACTGTCCAGGAGTCGCCTTTTTTAAATCGCCTCGCCTCGACCACGATAAAACGTTGAGCCTTAAAATCGCCCCGCCCTGTCGCCAAGACGATTGGGTGATCGCCTTTGACAACACTGATCCGTGTCTCGTGCCTGTATTCGTACTTCTTAAACTTTTCGTTTTTTTTTTTTTTTGATAAGTAAGAATTGTATATATAAAAGTTGCCCAAGAAGGGCAACAAGGGCAAAAACCCAAAAAGATTACATTTGACTTATATCTGTCTTAGAAATCCCAAAAAATCTACAAAAGAAGAGACATTTACAGGAAATGCCTCTTTGACCCAAAAAAATAATAAGCGCAAAAAAGCATCTTTAAAATAAGGAGTTGAGTGCTCCAGGTCTTCAAAAACACGATTGTTTCTTTCTCTCCAAATGCACCACAACAGACTAGATTGGAGCCAGTCTCCAAATCCTCCTAGTCTCTTTAGGAATATTACACCCTACCCAAGCCAACATGAGGTCTTTGACAGAGCCTGACATAACCCAAGAAAAGCCAAACAAGCCAAATACGAGATTTCCAACAACTCCAAGAGTGGTGACAGTGAATGAGAACGTGATTCACCTTTTCCTCATCATTCTTACAAAGATAGCAGCTGCTGGCTAAAGAAAAACCTCTTTTCTTCAAATTATCTGCAGTTGTTATGACTTTCCAAGAAGCTTCCCAAACAAAAAAGGAAGTTTTAGGGGAGGCTTTTGAGTGCCAAACAAGCTTCCAAGGAAAAAGAGGGATTTTAGAGCCGAACATGCTCTTGTAGAAGGAGCTAACAGAAAAAGAATTCTTATCCGGCATCCAAACCCTCTTATCCTCCATACCATCCCTAACCCGGATCTTGTTGATATGACAAAGGAAAGAGCTCACCTCTTCAAGTTCCCAGTCATGAAAGTCCCTCCTGAAGCGAGGAGTCCAGGTAAACTGATTCCCAATTCTCTCCATGCACTCACTAACCCAAGCTGCCTTATCGTAAGCCAAACTGTATATCATGGAGAATTTCACCTTCAGCGCCTCATCCCCACTCCAAACATCGTCCCAAAATTTCACCCTAGTACCGATCCCGATAAAAAAGCTACATCTGTCCTTTGAAACTCCTCCTAGTCACCTCTAATGTAACCCCAAAGACCACATCCCTTCAGGACCCTCAGCTTTGCCATGAACACCACCCTCCATTATCACACCCGTATTTGGATACAATGATCTCCCTCCAAAGCATCCTGTCACTTTCACCAAAATTCCATAACCATTTTCCTAGAAGGGCTTTATTGAAAATTCTCAAATCCTTCACCCCTAAACCGCCGAAAGACACTGACTTCTTAATTTTATCCCAAGCAACTAGATGAAACTTCCTACAGTCGCCATCGTGGCCCCATAAGAAATCTCGCTGAAGCTTCTCCAATCTTCTGCTAACTGTCTTTGGAATAGGGAAAAGGGACATGAAATTGGTGGGGAGGTTCGCCAAAGAACTTTTAAGAAGAGTGAGTCTGCCTCCCTTAGAAAGGTGTTGTCCTTTCCAACCTGCAAGCTTGCTTTGAAACCTTTTAACCACAAGATCCCAGACCCCAATAGATCTCGCCTTGGCTCCCAACGGAAGACCCAAGTAAACCAGAGGGAGGCAATCCACCCTACAAACCAAAGCACTAGCTAACATGTCCATATCTTGGACCGGCCCAACCGGAGTAATGCTGCTCTTTGCAAGATTGATCCGCAAGCCTGAAACCGCTTCAAAACACACTAAAATACACCGGACGAAGCAGAGCTGATGTACTGAAGGGCCACAAAAAATGATGGTGTCATCAGCAAACAACAGATGGGAAATGGCAGCACCTCCACTCCCTCTGGCCCCCACCTGGAATTCTTTGATGAGACCAACTTCCTCAGCATGGGTCACGAAGCGACTCAAAGCCTCCATAGCAATCACGAAGAGGAAAGGGGATAAGGGGTCCCCCTATCTCAGTCCTCTAGAAAAACAGAAAAAATCGGCAGGGGAGCCATTAACCAGGACTGAAAAAGAGACAGTGGATATGCATGACTAAATCCACCTCCTCCATTTGTCCCCAAAACCCATCTTGACTAACATACCCATTAAGAAACGCCAATTAACATGGTCAAAAGCTTTTTCAATATCCAGCTTGCACACTAGCCATTTCATCTTTTGTTTAAGCCTAGAATCAATGCATTCATTAGCTATAAGAGCCGCGTCCAGGATTTGACGACCCTCCACAAAAGCGTTTTGGCTGGAAAAAATGATAAACCCATAACCTTTTTCAACCGTAAGGAAAGGACCTTTGCGATCAGCTTGTAGACACTGCTCACTAGGCTGATAGGGCGGAAGTCCTTGATGTTACTAACTCCCTCCTTCTTAGGAATGAGGGCTATGAAATAAGCATTGAGACTTCGTTCAAAGCCCCCCTCCCTATGAAAGGACCCAAAGACCGCCATCACATCCTCTTTCAACACATCCCAGCATGTTTTGAAGAAGGCCATGGTGAACCCGTCTGGGCCAAGGGCTTTATCTCCATTGCACGCCTCCAAAGCTCTCACCACTTCATCTTCCAAGAAAGGGATTTCCAGATTCAAGGCTTCATCACCGTTCAGACTATTCAATAGGATGTCATCCACCCTGGGCCTCCAACTGCACGGCTCTGTGTAGAGGCTAGAGTAGAACTCAGTAATTCCCCTTCTAATAGGCTCCTCCTCGATGATGACCTGGTCATTAATAACGATTGAGAAGATTTTATTCTTCCTGTAGTGAGAAGAGGCCATTCTGTGAAAAAAATTTGTGTTGCGGTCACCCTCCTTGAGCCAAATGGCACGAGATTTCTGTCTCCATGAAATTTCCTCCATTTTGAGAACCTGACCGATTTGGCCCTTTAGGCCATCTCTTTCTGCCCTTTTCTCAACCATGAGAGAACCTTGCTGCTCTTCCTTGTCCAGATCCATTAGATTATTCAGCAAAAACTGCTTCCTCTCCTGAATGGAACCAAAGACCCCGCGGTTTCATTTTTTGATATCTTCTTTAAGAAGTTTCAACTTTCTGGCAATGCAAAAGCTTGGAGTCCCAGTCACAACATAAGAATCCCACCAATTTCGTATCAAATCCACAAAGCCTTCATTTTCTAGCCACATTTTCAAATCTAAAGGGGCTTTTCCCTACGCTAAATTCCCCCACAGTACAAGCATGATAGGGTGGCGATCAGAACAAGGTCGGGGAAGACATTTCTGGGAGATGCCTGAAAAATCATCCTCCCAATTAATCGACACCAGAAATCTATCCAGTCGAGACATAACCAATTGATTACCACCTTTGGACCAAGTGTAACTCCCTCTCTCCATAGGCAAATCCACTAGGCTTTGAGAATTGATGAACTCATTAAAGTTTCTCATAGCCAACGTCAACCTTCCACTTCCCGATCTTTCATCTAGGGCTCCGCACAACATTGAAGTCCCCTCCTAGGCACCAGGGGACATTCCAGGAGGAGATCGACGACTGTAATTCGTTCCTAGGTTAAGGATAAGAAATCATTTGGGGTTCGAGATGGGTCCCCTGGTGCCTAGTTCAGTAGCCACCAAAGGAAACAACTAGTTCAGTAGCCACCATCATGATTAACAACATGGGAAACAAGCAAAAGATGGAACTAACCTATGGATGGTTGAGTGCAAAAAACATAGTTATTACGATTGCAAAAAATCAAAATTTTCTTTTGAAGAAGCTAATTTCAAGGTTAATGCACTTAATTTCTGCATTTGAAATGTGAATAACTTTAATATATCAATAACAGATTGGGGAAAAAAACTCAAGGTGAAAGATACAGTTCCCACAGTAAAGCCACTTCACATGAGCTTCTGGAAACTCTAAGACTCTAATTAAGCTGATGAGTACATGGTATCTAACCTTTTTTCCTTCTGGTTTTGGATAACTGAGCATATGCATCTAACATTCTGCCAAATTGAACAGATTTGCTTGGATGACAAAGGTCCAACATTATAGAACCATTTGTTCAAGTGAAGACAAACAATAGACTTTTATTTCACAGCCATGTTTTTCATACCATAGTTTTTTGAAGTAGTATCCCTTATACAGAATTAAATCTAAATCATAAATGTGCACTGTTTATTAAGGCACAAGTGCCCCAGAAAATTTAATTTTGCAACTTACATGAGTATGTAGGTGTTATCTAATTACAAAATTTCAAGCTATGACAACTTCAAACATTTGAATTAATTAAAAATATGCAGATCTAACTAAAATAGATAGATCATTATCTATTCTAGTTTGTAGATGGTGAACCTTAGAAAATGTTGAAAATTTGTTGTCTAATTATGGTCCTTCAAAATTGTGAAATTATAGACAAAAAAACCAGCCATTGAACAATATATATTTATATTTAAGGTGAAATCAATAAACGACTACATATTTCTAGAATACATAGATCATCATCTACTCTAGTTTGTAGATGGTGAACCTTGAACCTAAGAAAATGTAGCAAACTTGTTGTCTAATTATGGTCATCAAAACTGTGAAATTATAGACAAAAATTTCAGCCATTGAACAATTTATATTTATACGTAAGGTAAAGTCATTGAATGTATACATATTTCAGCCATTAAATTCTTTATTCCTTTATCTCTTAAGTTCTACACATATACCTAACTACAAAAAAAAAATTATATATTTGTATCTACACATATACTTGGAAAAATCATGTTCAAATAAAAATTTCAGTGAATTCCAAATCTTGATAAGACGAGAAAAAAGTGTTAACTTAAGGAGGGACACCTGAAACAACAAAGAATATGAGTTCTCTTTATATGAGATCTTACCAATGGTAAAAGCTCAGGCTATCAGGTTTGAGAATGTGGTTGAGGGCATCTACTTTGAGCAGAATAATGCTAAATCTTATGCCTACCAATTTCACCCCTCCAACATCCCGTATTGGTTGTACCAAAACTGGAATATTATGTTTATGAGATATTTACTATGGTTTTCAGAATCTAAGAAATTCTTCTATAGCACAAATACAATTTCCTAGGTTAAGGATAATACATATCAACATTATAATGTAAACCAAGTCACAGTATGCAGTATTCTGCCTTTTCCGTCACTTTACTGTGGCAATTTAGAATTGATATTGTTGTTATACATAAATTCTGCATTTTTCAGTCATTTTATTGCGACAAATTAGGGATGCTCATATAACTGAGACGAAGCACACCCATGAACTCATTTCCAGAACAATCAAAATTAACAGACAATATCCAAACGTCCATTAAAAAAATTATAAATTAACATGATATTTACCTCAAATTGCCTCCAAAAAAAAAAAAATCAGCAATTCAACAAAAAAAATTTATATTCGAGACCCACCAACAATATTGATTTTATTCAACTCTTCCTTTTATTTCAAGAACACACTTCACCAACCCAGTTTAATATTTTTGGCAATCCCATAGATACCAAAAATTTCAAGTCTAGTGAATCAATTAAAATGAAGACGAAAGGTTAATAAAGGTACCCAGGAAGCGGATTTGCCGAGAACGGTGAAGGCGAATCGGTGATCGGGGTTGATGGCGAGCTTGGCATTGACGAAGAGAAGGATTGCCTGTTTGATTGAGTCCAATCTGGTGATGGGTCGGCCACCAGGGCCTGTAACTTTCATTTCAACGAGTGATTCGGCGTCCACATCGATACAGAATAGTATGTCTTCGTTTGAGAATCGAGATGGTTGTAGCGTGTAGCGACCTGCTGGTGTAGAGCTCTGGCCCTCGACTCCCTCCATGTCCTCCCCCCTCTCCCTCTCTCTGACAGTCCTCTTCGAAGGGACGAACAGTAATTGCTCTAACAATTACCTTTTCATTTCATTTGAAATGAATGTGCATTTTCTCCCTCAGAGCATCTCCAGCCCATCTCCTTCATTTTCACATTATTTTAATAGTCTCCTTCAATTTAGAGATGATAAATTTGACAATTTTACATTTTTGCTTCAAATCATAACTATTTTTAAATAACTATTCACTTATTCATGACTCATTTATCTCTAAAATATTATTATTTAACATTTATTTATTTAAAATTTAATTATTTAGCAGCTTATTTTTTTGTTAAAAACTTCATTGTATATTCATTAAATTACAAATTAAAATATATTATAAAATAAATAAATTTACATTAAAATTTTAAATATTTATTTGAATAATATAAAAATAATTCATTATTATTTTGAAGTATTGTAAAAATAATTAGTATATAAACAGTGATTTAAAAATTATTTTTAATTTTTTTTTCAACTTTCAAATTTGAAAATTACAAATGAAAATCATCTTTATATCTATGAATTTAAAGTTGAAATGAAGATGAGTTACGGGTATTGTTTTTTTTATTCCTATCTTCAAATTTGAAGGTTTTTTTTTTTTTTTAGGGCCATCATTTTGTAAACTCGACCTTATAGGTATTTTAGGCCTCGTTTGGGTTCCATATGAAGTCCAAGTTCGCGGTTTAGAACCGTTAAAATTATTTAAGTCAATTTCCTGAAGTGTTTGGCTTTGCTTTTTTTCTCCAAAATGACCCTTTTCACACCGCAAAATTTTGCCAAAACGGGAATGTAGTTAAGCTACTGTTTGAATCTTTTTGACCTTCCATCTGCAAGCCGGTACGTTGCTCTAAAAGACTGGGCAAAATGTCAGAAAATATTACAGGCCACCCACATTGGGAGGTGCATGATAATAGAACCGATTTTTTTTTTATATCAAATATACGTAATTTAGGTTTGATTTAATTAAACCCATGCCTTTTTTAAACTACTTTTATAAGTCTATGTAATTTTTAAAATCACAGTGTTCAAAATTTGATTTCAATGACTGTTGTGGCAAAAGATTGTTCATGCATGTAATTGTGTGCTTGGGCACACCTGGTCCCTTTATTTATAGAGGTTAAGAGTTCTTAATTTTGACAATTTTTTATATTGAATAAAATTCTTTACTTGCTTGACAAAGTTAAGGATTAGGTGTTAATCCTCCTGATTGGGATAGAATTTTTTTCCTATTTAAAATATTTGTCATATAAGATATATTCCTTATAGGTAGCTAACATTGGGGATACACGTGTTACATCTATAGTGGTGGGATATTTTTTGGCATATCAATTAGCCCCCCCCCCCCCCAAAAAAAAAAAAAAAAAACTTCCTGAGCCTTACTTATTGACTAGTAAGGTTAGGAAGTAGTAATATCGATTTATACTGATAGAATCGTGAGTTGGAAAGAATTGCAATGAAATCTTTAGAATAGCTAATGAGCTGAACTCAGAAGAACTGATGACTTGAGTTCAGAAGAGTAGATTATCTAAGCTCAGAAGAGTTGATGTCTAGTGCTTGAAGGGCTAATGGCCTAAGCTAAGTCTTAAATTTTCTTTTATTTTGCATACGACTCATGCAATAATTGCCATTGTGGACCTGCCCTAATGATATGGAGCAAATCGCATATGTAATTTCAAACCAACAATGACAATTGCTCTAACAAAAACGATTTTGAATATGTAATTTCAAACCAACAAAAATTTGGGACGACTCTCAAATTCGTATTGATTTGGATAAGTCATCTTAAATCCTTTTGATTCTTAAATCTTTCTTAATTTGAAATCGCATATTCAAGATGTGATTTGAAAAATGCGATGTCGATAAAAAATTAATAATAAAATCGCATCTTTAAAATGAGATTTCTAAAATTACATGAGTTTAAAAAATAATTAAAAAATTACATGAGTTTGATTAAATAAAACCTAAAACTACGTGATTTGGTAAAAAGTTCATAATAGTATATATACTTTCAGCCTAGAAAATGGGAATGGGCATAGGACAAATATTGCCCTAAAAATAATCTAATACTTATATAATATAATATATTATAATAGTTTTATTAAGTTTTTGTTTAAAATATGTTGAGAACCTACAAAATCATCTCTCATAAAATAAAGGACAAATAAGATAATTCATAATCGAGAATCACTTTTTAACGAGTTTTATGAAAATCACTCATGTTATCAGAATCAATTCTGATATATATATATATATAATATATATATATATATATATCTAAATACTAAATTGATTCTTTATTAAGTAATTCTTTATGAATCAACTCATTCATAATCAATTCTACGTTAAGTTCAACATCCTCAAACAACTACTTAATTAGATGATTTAAGAATTAAAAATAAAATAATTAAAATAAATTAAAAAATTAATTCTTAAATTATCTAATAATTAAAGCACCTTCTCACGTATAAATCCAAATTTACAAATACTATTACTGTATCCATATATATGTATGCATTGTTGGCCAAATATACTATTATCAAAATTAAAACAGAAAGAAACAAATATATATATATATATAATTATAAATAACTTGAACTCGCAGTTATTGAATTAGAATAGAAAGAAAAAATCTGAGCCTTGTGAATTTCATAATTTTCTTAAGACAAATTTGCTCCCTCTCAATACTCAAGGTGATGAGCAATCATCTCCCAAGATAGAATGAATTTCGATTCTAAAGATGCAAGCACTTCAATCTTTAGAATCCAGCGAGCACAACTATGATAATACTCGAACTTGAATTATGCAGAACAAAAATTTGCAGAGAGAGGGAGAGAGAATAAAATTTTCGGATGAATGGAATGTAGTGCAGAACTGAGTATTTATAGATTCAAATGAACCTATTCAGTGAATGGTTATGACCATTCTAACGAATAGACTGTAAGGTGGTGATGGTTCAGTCATGAAGCGCTACTGTTTCATGTTGAACATACACTATTTTAGAGGCGCCATTATAACTCCTAAGGCCATGTTTGGTTAGGCAGAAAATTTAAATAAATTTTGTCTATAAAAATATATACCCAACAGGACCCAGGACCCAAGACCCATGACCCAAGCCTGAGCCCTGGCCTGGCCCTAGTTCGGTGCGGGGTGGGGCGGACACGCTCGCGTGTGTGTGGTAAGCCCATTTAGCTTAGGTCCTCCCTCTTCTACAAAACTAGGATGCCCCTTGGGGCCCAACCCACTCTACAAGGAAGGAGTATATATACTCATTAAAACTTCAGTAGCCAACCAATGTGGGACAAAGGTCATTAACTAATTTATAATAAGTGTTCAAGTGAGGACTTTAGGAGTCAATTTTTTATTCATTACTTAACGATTTTGGACAAGTTAATATACGTGATTTATCTTCTCATGGATGAGAACACGTTTCAATATGGATCTACCTTAAATTACATGTGGGACCCACATTAATTAAGGCTCAAAGTTGACCCATATTTAAAATCGTCCAATAATCCCCCACATGAATGAAATTAACTGGAATTTAATGCAAATGAAAATGCAGACATCAGTTCGAGTACAGTGAAAAGGTTACTGCATTGGGTTAAGTAGCCTATTGGCTTTGAACTTGCCCTAGTAAATGACTATCGGATTTACTTAGCTAATTAAGTGGACATGAAGTCTTTGAACTGGCAACCGTTTGTGTAAACCAAGACAATAAAAATCATATAGTACCCTTTCTGACACAGTTGGTTCTCACGTTTGTGTTCATTTTGGCCTTGAACACCTCTTGGTTCCGTGAGTGTTTTAGAGAATTCAGCCTTTCAAAATTCTCATAGAAGTGGCCCTATTATTACTCACATAGGTGATTTTTATGAAGAATATCCTGCAATACCCTACTTGGACATTTTTCCAAGATATAGAGATCATTAAAAGCGTAACCTATCCTGCTTCTCGCGACAGATGTGCACTGTCTCATCATAGGAATGGTTAGGAGTAAATATCTCCTCAGTGCATACTGAGTTACTTCATAGTTCGGTTGGCCCTTTAAACCTAGATCTTGAGATCTCCAGTCAACTAGGTTGGGTTGCTACTATGACAACTCTTGTTTAGACATAGGCTTTAAACCCATTCCTTCAATGAACTTTCCACTTGCTCTCCTGTTAAGCCTTTTGTAAGTGAATTCGTAATATTATCTTTTGACTTTATATAGTCAATGGTGATAATTCCATTCGAGAGCAATTACTTAACGTTATTATGTGTTCGACGTATGTGTCGTGACTTACCATTATACATATGACTTTATGCCCTTCTAATTGTTGATTGACTATCACAATGTATACAAATAGCGGGCATAGGTTTTGACCAATTTGGAATATCCTCTAAGAAATTATGAAGTCATTTTGCTTCTTCTCCAGCTTTATCTAAAGCAATGAATTCAAATTTCATTGTAGATCTAGCAATAATGTTTGTTTGGAGGATTTCTAAGACACGGCTTGCAATTCCTAGAGTAAAAACATATCCACTTATAGATTTTGAGTCTTTTGAATCAGATATCCAATTAGCATCACTATACCCTCCAAATACAGTTGGATATCTCGTGAAGTGCAATCCATAATTTTGAGTATATTTTAAATATCTCAAAAGTCTTATTATGGCTTTCTAGTGATTGTTTTCTAGATTACTCGTAAATCGACTAAACTTACTTATGGAATATGCTATATCAGGTCAAGTGCAGTTCATGATATACATTAAACTGCCTATTATACGAGAATACTCTAATTGAGATATACTTTCACCAGTATTTTTAGCAAGATGAAGACTTACATCCATTAGTGTCTTTACAAGATTTATGTTATACTTCTCGAACTTATCAAGTAATTTTTCAATGTAATGAGATCGAGATAAAACAAGTCCATCAAACATTCTAGAAATTTTTATTCCTAGAATAGTGTCTGTGACACCTAAATCTTTCATATCAAATCTACTAGATAACATTTGTTTTGTAGCTTTTATTATATCAATGGTGCTACCTAAAATTAACATATCATCAACATAAAGACATAAAATGACATATCCTTTTTGAGTGGTTTTGACATACACACATTTGTCACACTCATTGATCTTGAATCCATTTGACATCATTACATTGTCAAATTTCTCATGTCATTGTTTTGGTACTTGCTTTAATCCATAAAGGGATTTGACAAGCTTACATACTTTTCTTTCTTGTCCAAGAGTAATAAATCCTTCAGGCTGTTCCATATATATTTCTTCATCTAACTCACCATTTAAGAAAGCAGTTTTTATATCCATTTGATGGATTTCTAACCATTTAAGGATGCTATTGCAATCAACATACGAATAGATGTGATTCTAGTAACTGGTGAATAAGTATTGAAGTAATCTAATCCTTCCCTTTGCTTATAGCCTTTGACAACAAGTCTTGTTTTATATTTCTCTATTGATTCATCAGCTTTCATCTTCTTTTTAAAGATCCATTTGTATCCTAATGATTTGGAATCAAGTGGAAGATCTACTAATTCCCATGTATGATTTTGCATGGTAGATGCAATTTCATTATTGATTGTTTCTTTCCAATATGAATCTTCAGGAGAGGACATTACTTCCTTGAACGATTGAGGATCATTTTCCAACAAATGTGTTAGAAAATCAGGTCCAAAAGATGTTGATTTCTTTGCTTTCTTGTTACGTCTAGGTTCATCAATTATAAACTTTTGGTCTATATTTCCATGATTATTACTAACTGTAGCTTCTAGAGGCCTTTTTGGTAAACTTAATTCATGTGTCATGTTATAAGGAAAAATATTTTCAAAAAATGAAGCATCCCTCAACTCAATAATTGTATTAACATGAACATTAGGAATCTCAGATTTATGAATAAGAAATCGATATGTACTACTGTTATTTGCATAATCAATGAATACACAGTAAATGATTTTTGGTCCTATCTTAACCTTTTTAGGTTTAGGAACTACCACTTTTGCTAGACACCCCCATAGTCTTAAGTATTTATAGCAAGGTCTTTGACCTTTCCATAATTCATAAGGTGTTTTATGAGTTTTCTTGTGAGGATACCTTGTTGAGAATATAATTTACGGAAAGCAAAGCTTCCCCCTTCATAACTTCTAGGGTGAACCAGAACTAACATAAACATTCATCATTTCTTTTAATGTTCGGTTCTTGCGTTCAGCAATACCATTGGATTGAAGTGAATAAGAAGCGGTAGTTTGGTGAATGATTCCATGTTCTGAACATAACTCCTCAAAAGGTGAATCATATTCACCACCTCTATCACTTCTTATTGCCTTTATCTTTTTGCTAAGTTGATTCTCAACTTCATTCTTGTAATGTTTGAACATTTTCCATGGCCTCATCTTTACTTCTTAGCAAATACACATAACAGTATCTAGTGCAATCATCAATACAAGTAATAAAATACTTTTTTTTCCCTCTAGTTTGCACAAACTTTAAATTACAGATATCACTATGAATTAAACCTAGAGGTTCAGTACTTCTTCCAATAGAATGAAAGGGATAATCTTGTCAATTTAGATTTTACACAAGTTTCACATTTGTGATTATGATTAATATCAAATTTAGGCAAAAAATCTAAATTAATTAATCTACGTAATTATCATAATTAACACGTCCTAATTTAGCATACCAAATATTTGAAAACTCAAGCAAGTAAGCCAGAAGAATTAATATTATTATTAATAAATTTTGGTACAATAGTCATTACATTCATCTTAAAGAATCCCTCGCTCAAATAGCCCTTTCCCACAAACATCTCATTCTTAGTAAGCATAAATTTGTCAGACATAAAGACTAATTTAAAGCCATTCTTGCTAAGCAATGATCCAGAGACTAAGTTTTTGCAAATGTCAAGGCACATGAAGCACATCATTGAGAGTGAGTTTTTTGTCAGATGTCATTTTTAGTATCACCTTTCCACAGTCCTTCAACTTTGGAACTTGAAGAATTACCTATAAATAGTTGTTCTTGGTGCTCTACAGGTTTGTAGGTAGAGAACTTCCATTTGTTTGAGCAAATGTGGCATGTAGCCCCTAGTGTCTATCCATCATTCTTGGTGTTTCCCACCAAGTTACATTCAAATACAACAGCGGAAAAATTCATATCACCAATCTCAACTAAAAGCTTGTCACATTCTGTTATGTTTGCTTAAGCATTTTGTTTCTTTGAGTTTTTTGGTTTGCGACAGTCCTTTGAACGATGTCCAGGTTTACCACAATTGTAGCACTTCCCTTTGAACTTCTTAGAAACTTGAGAAGGACCTTCACCTTCATGCTTCCTTTTATTCTTTGAGCGTTATTTCAACAACATTTGCCTTAGCCCCCATGGAATAATTTTCATTCTTCTTTTCAGATCCTCAATTGTGTTCTTCAATTTTTAGTCTCACTATTAATTCTTCAAGATCCATCTCCTTGCGTTTGTGCTTGAGATAATTTTTAAAGTCTTTCTATAATGGTGGCAATTTTTCAATCATAGCAGCCACTTGAAATGAATCACTTAGAGACATTCTTTCAGCATGGATGTCATGAAAGATCACTTGTAGATCTTGAACTTTGCTTATAACTGTTTTATGATCTAACATCTTGTAGTTAAGAAGTTTTTCAACTATGAATTTCTTCATGCTAGCATCTTCAGTTATGTATTTCTTGTCCTAACAATTCCTATAATTCCTTTGTCATTTTGATTGAAGAATATACATTATATAATGTACTATATAATCCATTCAAGACATAATTTTTACACAAGAAATCTGCATGTTTCATGCATCAACAACAATCCACTGTTTCCTTATCACTTTTCCTTCAACAAGTATAAGAGAATCTTCATAAAGGAACCTTGCCAAATTCAGGGTTGTAAGATAGAAGAGTATCTTTTGTTGCCAATGTTTAAAATCTGTTCTATTGTAATTTTTTGGGCTTCTCCCCATGAGACATTCATGGTGGGTACAGTGTTTGTAGAAGCCATCTTTGTTACAAAAACAGAAAGTTTTCTCAATTGTACAAAATAGATAATAAATGTGAAATAGAATACTGCTTTTTAATAAACCAATTTGTAAAGTAGAAACAAACTCTACTAAACAGAAATCAGTTTATTAAACAGGAATAGAAAGTTGTTTTAATTTTAATAATTCAAAGTTTATAAAACAATGAATTTTTCAAAGTATAATAAAACAGTATAATAGGCTATAAGTAAAAGCACAAATTCGTCTTAAGATTGTTGGCCAAATATACTGATTATATATATTATTATCAGAATTAAAACAGAAGGAAACAAATATATATATATATATATATATAATTATAAATAACTTGAACTCATAGTTATTTACTTAGAACAAAAAGAAAAAATCCGAGCCTTGTGAATTTCACAATTTCTTTAAGACGAATTTGTTCCCTCTCAGTGCTCAAAGTGATGAGCAATCGTCTTCTAAGATAGAACGTATTTTGATTCTAAAGATGGAACACTTCAATCTTTAGAATCCAGCGAACACAACTATGGCAGTACTTGAATTTGAATTATGCAAAAAAGAAATTTGCGGAGAGAGAAAGAGAGAATGCAATTTTCGAATGATGGAATGTACTTGCAGAACTGAGTATTTATAGACTCAGATGAACCTGTTCGTGAATGGTTATGACCATTCGAACGAACAGACTGTAAGGTGATGATAGTTCAGTCATGAAGCGCCACTGTTTCATGTTGAACGGACACTATTTCAGAAGCGCCGCTATAACTCCTAAGGCCACGTTTGGTTCGACAAAAAATTTAAATAAATTTTGTCTAAAAAATATATACTCAACATGACCCATGACCCATGACCGATATACTCATTTGAACTTTAATAGCCAACCAATGTGGGATAAAGGTCATTCACTAATTTATAATCAGTGTTCAAGTGAGGACTTTATGAGACAATTTCTCATTCATTACTTAACAGTTTTGGACAAGTTAATATATGTGATTTATCTTGTCATGGAAGAGAACGCGTTTCAATGTAGATCTACCTTAAATTACATGTGGGACCCACATTAATTAAGGTTCAAAGTTGACCCATATTTAAAACCGTCCAACATGCATGTGTGTGTGTGTGTGTATATATATATATATATATTCGTAATAAAAATCAGTGTAAACATTAGTTCTTGTCGCTTAAAAAAAGATTAGTTTTAATTCTTCAGTGTTATTGTCAATAAATTTTTTTAATTTAATACTTTTTGTGAACCTTATTTGCCATCCTACTAAATTGGGAGATGAAGAGACATGAAATAGACGTTGAGAGATTTTCATCTCTCCCTTTTTCGTTTATCGTTTGTATAACTTTTTTTTCTTTTGTTCCAAACAATACAAGAATCTCTAACATCTTCCTCTCATATTTCAAATTTTGAATATTGAGTTTTAATTAATTGAGGTAAATTGAATCAAGCCATACCATTTCACTGTGACTTGGAGTTGCTAAAGAGACTTAAAAATTTACAATATAATGCTTAGTTTGGAGTGAGGTGAAAAACAATGTGCTTTGATGTGATAATAATAAGAAGGGAATTTTGAAAAATGTTGAAAAAAAAATGATGTATCTTCTGTTGTTGATTCTCATAGTGAGATTTATTTATTTTTTAACATGGAAAGGTGTGTTGTACAATTTATCATTCCATTATAAGTTTATAGGAGTCTTCACAATTCTAGACACTGAAAAATTCAACAGTTTATAAGTTCACAATAGTCTTTCAATTTCGTACCCTGAAAATCAGACAACAAATTATAACAAGTATAGAAATAACAGTCCAAAATTGAAAAGAATAAATTAAATAAACTAAGATGAGAGTAAGAGTAGAACTCAGAATTATCAACCAGACTAGTTCTAATTTACAATTCTCGTAATGATGAGTAGATAGAGGTGATATTTTGTATCCGAAACCGTGAACAGAGAGTTACCAATCATGCCAGTCTCAATTGACAATTCTTATAATGACGGTTGTAGTGTGTAGCGACCTGCTGGTGTAGAGTTCTGGCCCTCGACTTCCTCCATGTCCTTCTCCCCCTCTCTTGCTCACTCTCTGACATGTATCCTCAAAGGGACAAAAGCAAAAAACTTACAAGGTAAATCCCTAAAGCAATTCCCCCAATTATATAAACAGTAATTGCTCTAACAAACACCTTACCTTTGCATGTTTGGGGGTAATTTGTTATTCTCGGCTTTTAAGGTTTTGTAGTAGATTATTCACGTGTTGAGAAACAGGGTAACCATAGACGTTATGGAAGAACTCTACGCACGGACATACCTATCTTTGCTCGTCTCTCTCAAAGGATTTAAGATGGTGATGGTAGTAGACGGCTTCTTGTTCGTTTCTCATCTTGCTATTGCGAAGTAGCTTCATGCTTGAATATCATCATATATATTAATTACATTTTCATGAGCAACCAAAGTTTAATCAGAACTAAGAAATTGGCTTAGAGGATATGTTTAAGCATACTCCCTAAAAAATAAATGATTGCCGCTTTCTATACACCATAACAGAACAGTAAGGCACGCCACCACCGTTAAACTATTCGCAAAACCTTTATCAGAAGACTTGCTCAAGAACAAGAGATTCCATGAGCTTAATTTTTTATATTAATTGAAGAAACGAGGCCTCTGCTATGGAGTTTTCCAATTGTTATCAACAGAGGATCTTCAAAAGATTTCTCTCTTAAATTGATTGACTGACATGAGCTTCCACTTGCCTCGTATAATTGAATCTAGGATTTTATAGCTTTTACCTGCAGGATCGCACAATCATTTCCTTGCATTTCTTGCTGCAAATCATCCAATTAATCTGTCATACTTGCATAAATCCAGCTTCACCAATACCCTCTGCAGGAGCAAGATCCATTCTTGAAATGATGAAAGCGACTTGAGTCTCTCAATATAATTTCATGGTCAATGATCTTAGAAATGTAAGTAATAGCACTATGGCAATCGCCACATACACGCAAGTTCTTAGTTATCCTAATGGGCACACCCGGTGCTGATGTGAGGATGCCATAGGCAAGAGCCAACTTCTCACTGTGTTCAAAAAGAAGATCACCTTTCTCCTCATCATCTACATCATGGAGAGCAAAGCTTGTCTGAGGAACATAGCCACTGGCTTTTATGCGATGAATAAAGTCTGCGAGAATATCATATATTTGTTGAGACAATGGATGAGATCTGTCTCCAACAAAAAAGGCCACTGTGCCCTTCTTTCCTTGGACCCAGCTGCAACCAGGTCTCTTCTTGATCCCAGTACGCTTCATCAATGATCTGATCCTGGCCACATCTTTCCAGCGCCTAGCACTGGCATATATGTTTGAAAGTAGTGTATATGATCCATCATTCTCTGACTCCAATTCCAACAATTGATCTGCAGCGTATTCACCGAGTTCCACATTTGCATGGGTCCTGCAAGCACTCAGTAATGCCACCCACACTATTGGGCTTGGTTCCATGGGCATGCTTTGGATGAGTTTCATAGCTTCATTCAAGCGACCTGCACGGCCCAAGAGGTCAACCATACAAGCATAGTGTTCCACCCCTGGCACAACCCCAAACTCAGTGCTCATGCTGTTAAAGTATTTAGTTCCCTGATCAACCATACCCGAATGACTACAAGCATAGAGGACAACAACGAAGGTTACACCATCAGGCACTAGACCCGCCCTCCTCATCCCATCAAAAGCTTGAAGAGCCTCTTCACCACGACCATGCATGCCATATCCTGTCATTAGGGATGTCCAAGATACAGCATTCCTATGATCCATGTTGTCAAACACAACTCGAGCTGCATCAACATCTCCAGATTTGGCGTACATGTCTATGAGACAGTTGGCAACAAAAAGCATCACAGACTCATAATGGTTGCGTAATACATAAGCATGGATTTGTCTACCAAACCTTAGTGCAGCCAGACGAGCACAAGCCATGAGAGCACAAGATATAGTAAATGCATTTGGCATTATAGAGTTATTTTGTTTTAGCATCTGTGAGAAAAGTTCTAATGCATCATTTGCTTCCCCATGTTGCGCATACCCCCCAATCATGGCAGTCCAAGTCACCACATTCCCATCCTTTAGTGCTATCAAATCAAACATGGAACGGGCAGTTTTGACACTTTTGCACTTAGAATACATATCGATTAGACCAGTGATGACCATTAAATCATCCCCAGGATCACTTCCATCTAAATTCAGAATGCACTTGATGGCATAACAATGAGTCTCCTTGCCCTGAAGCAATGCTCCTACAGAAGCACAACTGGAAAGAAGGGATACGAGGGTAACAACATTCGGCTCTGACCCACAAAGTCGCATTTCCCGGAACACATTAAGTGCTTCATAGCCATGGCCCCGCTGAGCATACCCTGCAATCACGGCACTCCACGTCACTACATTCAATTCAATTTTCTCCTCCTGCATTTTCTGAAACAAATTAAGGGCATCTTCACATCTACCAATCTGAGAATACCCTGTAACCATTGCATTCCAGGAAACTACATCCTTCACTTCCATACGCTCAAAAACCTTGTTTGCTTCATCCAGCAATCCACACTTTGCATACATGTCAACTACAGCATTACCCACGAATACATCCTCAAATAGGCCTCTCCTAACTGCATAGCCATGAACCTGCTTGCCTTGCAACCATGCCCCAATAGAAGCACAGGCCGGAAGGATGTTAACAAGGCTAACAGCATCAGCACGAAGTCTAAAATCATGGCTGGCAGTCATTCGGTCGAAAATCTCCAATGCCATCCTCCGATCACCACTCTGTACATAAGCGGCCGCAATGGAATTCCACGAGACCACATCACCTATCCCTCTCTGCGACAATTCATCGAACATCTGTCTTGCATCTTCCAAAGCACCACAACGACCGTACATTGCCACAACAGCATTGCAAACAAACACATTGGACTCAAACCCATCAGCGCACACAACGGCATGAACTGAACCGCCACGACGGAACGAAGGGAGCTCGCCGCAGGCCTTCAGAACAAAGGGGTAGGTGTAGCCATCAGGCCTCCAACCAAGTCTCCGCATCCGGCAATAAAGATCGAGCACATCGTCGAGAAAACCGAGACGCACGCTGCGGCGTACGAGGGAGTTCCACCAGAAAACGGCGGAGGGCGAGGGTGGGAGGCGTTCGAGAGCTGCGAGGGCGTGGGCAGGAGCGTTGCAGGCTACGTACATGCCTACCACGTTGGTCATCATTGTCATGGTGTCTGCTAGGCCTCTCACTATGATTTGCTGGTGAAAGCGCTTGGCGTCGACGAAGGACTTGCATTCTGTCAATAGAAAGCTAGTTATCGTTGTTATGGCAGTAGAGAAAGAGCAGGTGAGTGGAAGCACCGAGTGTTTTGCTAGTTTTAAAGGCAAGGAGTAGAAGAGCATGCTATAAAAGCAAACATGCGATGGTGGGCAAGAGAGTCGGAACGAAACAATAAGAAAGAGCAATTATTAGACACAAATAAATATAGTCGCGTTGTTGTTCGGAGTACCCAGTTTTTCGCGTCCACGTTTTCCCCTAAACTAATGACTACCCAAGTCAAGGGACATGCACTTAATATATACTTGAATTCCTACACGTTTAGAACTAGCAATGGGACTGCCAAAGACTTTTTAAATAAGTTTAGTCATTAGAGCTCTCAATGGACATCACGACATGATTCGATCCGTTAATTTTGAATATAGTTTTAAGAATAATGATTCGTGACTCGATCTAATTTAAATTTGATTATCGTAAATATAAACGAATCAGATATGATATAGACTGATCTGATCCGTTTATATAAAATATATATATATATATATATTAAAATTAATATATATTAATATATATATATATATATAATTAATAGTTTGAATATTGTGGACTTCTTAATTTCAGTTTTATGTAAGGATTTGTTATGTTTTAATATTATAAATATAATAGTTTTTTATTATATTTTAATTTTTAAATAACTATTTATTATAATTTTATGATTGATTTATTATTTAATTATGATTCGTTAGTGCAATTTTTATTTTTAATAATTATTTAAATAACAGATTTTAGTTTAACACAAATTTATAGCCATGCAAAGTATTATAATTTTAAACGGATCGGACTGGATTAACGGATCGGAGATCCGATTATTAACAGATTTGGATGCGGATCAACATTCGAATGATCCGTCGGATAAACGGATCAGATTGGATTGGATTTTATATTAAACAGATTGGATTAGGATCACCTCTGATCCGGTCCGAATTTGATCCATTTACAGCCCTAATAGACATATTTGGGGATACCTTGTATTAATTCATGATCCAAGTTAGACAAACAAAGTGGTGATGACCTTATGCAAAAAATCATGATTCGTTCCTAGTTAGGCTAAAGAATTGTACTTTAGCATATATACGAGGGAGTTTGTCTCTCCCATTGAGTGATAGTGTTACAAGGGATTGTATCTACTCCCGTCAGACCGACAATTGTTCCTAAGACATATATAGGGGGGTCTTCCTTTCCATCACTCTAAACCATGAGAGGAGCATGCCTAAACAAGCCTTGGCACGGCATGGATTGCCTAAGACCCTATGGACCTTTTGGTGTTGGCTATTTGGATTGGGGCGGAGCATACGATATAGCTCGGTGGCATTATGGTTGGATTCGGTATGACTCAGTGGCTAAATTACATTAGTAACGTGGGAATGACTATGGCAGTTGAAGGTTGACTAAAGGAGTGTCATGGCATGTGTGGGACATATGATTTGACAACATGGCATGGGTGCACCCCAGCATGCAAGCAGTTGAATGCATGGCATGGGTGCAGCCCACTATGAACAAGGGTGGTTTGCTCTATTCGTGGCTGTTAGACACGTGGACAATTTGGTTAGCTCTGTGCACATCAAACATGTGTGTACATATATATATATATATAAAACACATGTGGGTGAATGTGCTAGCACAACAGTTGCAAGCAAGTGTCAGGCAATTCTCCTCCATGAAGTTAGTGGTCTGCTGTAGTTTCAATTACATCATGCAGGTGGCAGCTTTGGTGGAGTGCAACAAGGCATGAGTAGTTCTGAGTAACTGCCATGCCATAGGTGGCGCAGCCAGATTAGTCCAGCAAACCTTGGGCGGTTAAGGGTGTCAACCGTCATCCTTTTTGTGTATTTAAACACACCAAGGTCCTACAATGGAGACAGAGAGCCTTTGGTCGGATTAGGATTCCTTTGTAATCTAATTGATGTCGATATAAAGGTTTGGGAGTGTTTTCCTTGTAAACGTGTGCGGTGTATTGTGTTTACTGTGTATGTGTGTGTTGCCTAACGAATGGAGGGCTGGTTGGATAGGCAACGCCATCATTGTGGTGACATTGCTGCAAAGCAAAAATTAACCCCAGTGACAGTTGGTATCAGAGCCACGATTTTGATCGAAATTGTAAAATCTCGACCCAGATTATGACACATAAACTGAGGTAGATCGGGTCGAGTAGTGTATTACCAGTTGTAACCGAACATGAGTTCCGAATAAAATAGAATAATTCCAATTATATCCTAAGAGTCAAATAATAATACTGAGATTTGACCAAGCTATGAGCATAGTACCAAAAGTAAACCGAGACCAGATTCAGACTAAGAATAGTAGATCTCAAATATGCAAACTATCACAAATGAGTAGTATACAGTAATGAGTACACATACCGAGGTAAATAGTAGAAGTCATTATCTCAAAAAATTACGAGATTAGGACAAGCCAAGTACGAATATACCGAACCGATAAATATAATACCGAAAGAGACCGAGCTAGTGTAGTAACTTATGTACAGAAGAGGCACGCAGTTCAAGATGAATAGCGAGATTCACAAATAGAGTGAAATACGATATTTAAATATACAAGAAATAGTTATAAGTAACCCCGAGTATCCCAGGACTACTCGTACGAGGAATAGACAGGTACGAAGAGTCGTGCATGTATAATCGTACATGCATTGATATACGTGCACAGTAGATCATATATATGCACATAAATAAATATTTATATAGTTACACACATACAATGTGTGACATGTATATGTAAGAGTACATATAGGTATATAATATATATATACACTTATATATATACGTATAAAAGTATATATATATATATAAAGTATAAATTTTATATATAGTATATGTTATAGTATAAGTGTATAATACTTATATATATATATATATACAAGTATTATAATACATAAGTATAAATAAATATATGTATATACGAGTTGCTATATATATATAAAGCATGCAAAGCATGCAAGTGGAGGAAGAAAAGAAAAGAAAAGAAAAGAAAAAAGAGAAGGTTGATGGGTGTGTGTTGTGTCGGTAGGAATGTGTGTGTTGGTGTGTGATATATATTATATAATATATACATAATATCCTAATTGAAACAAAGGAGACAAAGTCTCAGCCGAAACAGATAAAAAGAAAAGTCAAGGAATTCGACAAAAAGGAATAAATGAGAGAGGAAAGAGTGAAGGGCGATGCATGGCTTATATATATATATATATCTATATATATACGTGAGGGCTGTTTGAGGGAAACCAAGGAGTTGTGAGCATTTAGAAGTGATTCAGAAGTTGAAACAAAGAAAGAGGAGGAAGAAGGGAAGGTATAAGGCAAGCCATAAACTCAAACAAGTAAGTGAACCAATTTCTGGATTTTAAGATTTGAAGCATGAAAGCTTGTTTAAGTTTAATGGTTTTAAAGAGCATGAAAAATGGTAAATTTAGGAAGAAACCGCAGCCAATTTGGTGAAGAAATGAGTGAGAAAAACCAATTTAAAGGTTGAAGAAAAATTTTGGGTCATTGGAATTTCTGATTGATTTAGCTTGTTTTATGAATGGGGAATTATTGCCCATAGGTGCAGAAACTTGTAGGTAAAATATGGGCTCAAAACAGTGGCTAAAAAGCCATGAAAAAGGAGAAATTCAGTTCGTAGGAAAATCTAGGGCAACTCGCCAGAGTTGGCTGCAACTCTATTTTTCGAGGCCTTCTGGTGACTGAAACTGAATTTTAAGGCGTAGATATGGAAAGCCCATGAGGAGTAGAAGAGGAACTTGTCGATTTGGCGTCAGAAAATCGCCGAAAAACAGTCGTCGTTGCTAAGGAAGATGATCAGGTGCACGACAGGAAAAAAGTTGCTGTGCGGTGCGCTGTTGCGTTGGATTTGGGCCATGGATTCGGGTCGGGTCAACCCGCCCACCCACACAAAATGGGTTATATAATTCGGTATAGTTTTGAGGAAATCTTTAAAGGTTTTAAAAGTTGATTTAGGGCTGTTTGGATACAAGTATAAGAAATAGAAATTAAATTGAAATGAGAATAAGGATAGCCTATCCAAGGTTAGGCTTAATCCGTTGTTTGGCTATTCTAAATTGGAATAGGACTTTCTGAAATAAGACATTGACCCATAAATTATCGTTAATTACGATTTGACCCAAGAGTAATAAAATAATATTTAATTTAAAGGAAAAATTACCAAAATGCCCTAAGTAAAAAAGGAGTCAAACGGACTCCGATTAAAGTAAAAGAATAATGAATTTTTATTATTTCGAGCATTCAAGACTCAACCGTGGAGTCCAATTTATGAAAAGAGGTCTCGAGAAGTAAGAACCCATAAAAGTGCAAAATGACCATTTTGCCTTTTTTAGTATAGAAATCTGAATTGAATTCCGCGAAAGTCTAAACCGACTTTGTTCGAAATTCCGGATTCAATAATAGAGTCTATTTAAGTAAAAGAGATACCAATAGTAAAGAGACATAAAATTTGATGAATAACATGGTTCATATAACTATAGACTGAGATGGGTTTTATAAATCATAAGAACGCCAAGAGAAAAGGAGAAGGCGGTTTGACCTTCTAGACAGATACAGAAAGAGGTAAGTAATATCTGATCTTTGTATGTGATACTTTCCAAGCCAAGTCAATAGTTCTTTTTTTTTATATTGCTTATTGTGTTCCATACATGCTAGAAGTTATTGAGCCACATTGATATTGTCATATCATGTGAAAGTGTTGATTGATTTCTATATATATCTCAATCATGATTGTACACTTATGCATAGAGTTCTTTTTGTACACTTGTACCTAGGGCCATGAGGGCCAGACAATTATACTTGAAGTAGTCTAGTAACCATAGCCTCGAAAACTATCGTTACGTCAGATTGCCTAGAACCAGTTATGATTCCACTATACTCTTCATGGAAGATAGCATAATCCTGATATATTATTAGTGCTGGATTTGTGCTCAGTCACAAACTCCATCTGTGCTCAGTCACAAACGACCTACGGGTCAAGGTTCCAAGAGGAACACCAGCTACGTTGCTATGCGAGGCATGGGACGTAGAGTCACATTGTATACAGAGCAGTATTATTCAGAGAGCCCGCGTGGAACTGAATACGAGCTTAGGGAGATTTTTGGGCCCCACGAGTACATCTCTTTTTGTTGATATCAATATCATTTATTGTATTTCATAGATTATCATGTTATACCATTATGAATGATCATGAGATTTCACAGCTTTTTATTGAGTGCATATGATTATACTCAAGACAGCTCATGACTGTAGTAGTATGATTATATTATCAGACAAATTTTCATTGCTTTATCATTTAAGTTCCTACCATTTGATATTCCTTGATGAGTTCTATATTTCTTGATTGGCTAGCACATTTGCATTTATCCTAGTTCTTTTATGGATAATGCTTTCTATATTCACTTGTACACATGGCAGAGTAAAGGAGAATTACTTACTGAACTTAAGTTAGCTCATCCCAAACTTACTAAAACATTTCAAGAAAGGAAGTTGTAGAGGAGCAGTAGCATTAGTAGTAGCAGTAGCTGTCAGCTAGATAACAGTGGACATTTTTGAGATAAATGTAATTTATAATATTCGGTACAGTCTTGTAGCTTTCTCATGTCATTCACGTCTTGGGGATGTAATGTATTAGACTTTTAAAGTCTGTATTTTGAGGACTAGATTTTATCTACATGCAATTTTTATTTAGAGATTTCCGTTGTTTATGTTATGATATTTATTGCACGTTAGTAATACTGATTGTGTAACAAGTTTCGCAGTTTTAGAGTCAGACGAGACCCGGTTCGGCAACAGTGTCGAGCCGGGGTTCGCGATTCGGTTTTGGATCGTGACAAGAATCCATGGTTGGTGGTGGTAACGCTGAGTTACGTGAGTGGGTGACAAGGCTGGAAGATTTCATGGGTGCTCCGCCGGATGATGCGATGCCTCTCTCGATGCAGTTTGATAGGTTGTCCCAAGAGTTGCATAATGTCTAGAGAACATAAGAACTCCAACATATCGAAGATGATCATTATCTTGAAACAAACAACAAGATAAACGATCTTCTTGGGGATGTCAATTTTTTAGCCAAAGCTTTGAAGGAGAGAGTTCGTTCTCTTGAAGAGGAGGTGTCTCTCATGAAGGGGGTCTTGCATCAGAGGAGTCCGGTAGTGCACGAGAGTTCGTAGAAGGCGAAAGTCCTTGACCCGAAACCCTTCTCCGGTGCACACAGTGCAAAGGAGTTGGAAATTTTTTTGTCGGACATGAGCCATTATTTCAAAGAAGTCCGAACCCCAGATGCAAAGAATGTGGATCTCACTAGCATGTATCTTGCCAGAGATGCAAAATTGTGGTGGCACACATAATCTGAGGACAATTCACGTCCATAGATCACTACTTGGGATTCTTTAATCCATGAAATGAATGAGCAGCTTCTTTTGAGCAACACGGCTTGGCAAGCACGTGATGTTATACACAAACTCAAACATACAGGTACTGTTCGAGATTATGTTAAGCAATTTTCGTCCCTGGTGCTTGACATTAAAAATATGTCTGAGGAAGATAAATTGTTCAATTTCATGGTTGGACTGCAAAGATGGGCGCAGTCAGAATTGCAACAGCAAGGCGTTAAGGACTTGCTTGCAGCAATGGCGGCTACTAATGCTTTTGTTGATTGTCTCCCACAATCAAATTCTGCGGAAAAAGATGACAAGGGTAAGTCAAAGGAGCAATAGAAATGGAAGGGCTTTAACATGAAGAAGAAGGATGAAAAATTTACTTCTTTTTCTTCAGCAGAAAAGAGTATAGACAAACCTTCCACATCCAAGAATGGAAATGGTTGTTTTATCTACAATGGCCTTCACCGTGTTATGAACTGCCTCAAGAAGGAGAAGCTGAGCGCTTTTGTTGTAAAAGACTCAACTTTTGACTGTTCAGAGGAACTCACACGAGTTAACCCTTTCCAACTTTTGAATGTAATTCAGAAGAAGGAGGAACCAGCAGCTGGAAAGAGGTTGATGTACATGCAGATCTTGTTGAACAATGTTGTTGTCCATGCTATAATCGATACTGAAGCCACTCACAACTTCATTTCTGATCGCGAAGTACAGCAGCTTGATCTTTCTCTGGTTAGTGATTCCAGCAGAATCAAAGCCGTAAATTCAAAAGAAAAACCAGTTGGTGGAATGACTAAAGATGTTCCCTTGAAAGTTGGCGATTGACGAGGCCAATGTAGCTTTATGGTGGTCCCCTTGGATGATTTTCAAGTAATTATTGGGCTAGATATCTTTACAAATGCAAAGGTTTCTGTTATGCCTCATTTGTAGGGTCTTTTATCATGGACTTGCCAAGTCCTTGTTTTATTTCTTTAAGTAAAGCCAAAAGTGCAGTAGAGATGGTATCAACACTGCAACTCAAAGATGGACTCAGAAAGGGGCAAGTAACTTATCTGGCCATGCTGTTTGAGGAAGAAACAAAGGAAGAACTATAGCTTATACCTGAACCTGTATAAAAATTGCTTGTCAAGTTTAAAGATGTAAAGCCAGATCAACTTCCGTCTAGATTACGGCCAAGAAGGGAGATTGAGCTAATTTCGGGTGCTAAACCCCCTGCTCAAGCCCCTTATCGCATGGCTCCCTCTGAGCTTGCTGAGTTAAGAAAACAACTCACTGATCTTTTGAAGGCCGATTTTATCTAGCCCTTCTAAAGCACCATATGATGTTCCTGTTTTGTTCTAGAAGAAGAAAGATGGTTCCCTTAAGCTTTGTGTTGATTACAAAGCTCTCAACAAAGTGACAGTCAGAAACAACTATCCAATTCCTATAGTTGATGAGCTGTTACTTCACCAAGATGGATTTGCGGTCTGGATATTATCAAGTCAGAATTGCGGAGGGTGATGAGTCCAAAACAGCTTGTGTTACAAGTATGACTATTATGAATACTTGGTCATGCCATTTGGCTTAACCAATGCTCTTGCAACTTTCTATACTTTGATGAACAACGTATTTTGGAAATACATTGATTGTTTTATTGTCATTTATTTGGATGATATAGTTGTTTTTAATCAGACTTTAGAAGAACATGTTGATCATTTAAGGTTGACATTGACTAAGTTGAGAGAAGCAGTACTATACTTAAAGCTTGAGAAATGTGAGTTTGGCCAGAAGGAAATCATGTTCCTTGGTCATATTATTTCTGAAGGTACTGTATGGATGGACCCAAAGAAAATTACTGCCATTCTTGAATGGCTAGTGCTAACTAAGGTGATGGAACTTCAATTTTTCTTAAGCTTAGCCAACTACTACAGAAAGTTCGTCAAGAACTAGTCAAAGAAGGTGATGATTTTGACAAACCTTTTATGAAAGGACAGAACATGGAAGAGGACTCATGAATGTCAAGAGGCATTCGATCCCTTAAAGGCGGCGGTGACTAGTAACCCTATTCTGAAACTTCCTAATTTTGATTTTCCTTTTGAGGTACAGACTGACCCTTTTGATTTTGCTATTGGAGGTGTCTTAGTGCAGGAAGGGCATCCAGTGACTTTCGAAAGTATGAAGCTTAGTAACACTGAAAGGCGGTATTTGGTGCACGAGAAGGAGATGACAACAGTGGTATATTGTGTCAATACTTGGAGGCACTACCTGTTGGGTAAACTTTTCCTTATTCTGACAGATAATGTGGCCACTAGTTGCTTTCAAACCATGAAGAAGCTGACCCCGAAGCAAGCAAGGTGGCAGGACTTCAGAGCGCAGTTCCACTACACTAATCCAGTATGAACCAAGCAGTGCAAATCAGGTTGTAGATGCTCTCAATAAAAAGCCAATTGTGGAAGAGAACATTGTGACGTGCCTTATTGCTGGCGATGTGTTGGAAAAGATCAGAATCCATATAGAAATTGATCCCTGTGACTAGTCTACTTTTGAGGCAAGTCTAGAATGGTATCACCAGATGATTTTGGATCGAGGAAGGTGTCATCTATGCAAAAGGAATGAGACCTTATGTCCTTAAGTCTGGGGGCATTAGACAATTGCTTCTGAAAGAGTCTCACAATTCTCTTTGGGTAGGACATCCAAGGCCAAGACCAAACTTTTGCCTTATTGTTTGAAAGCTATTATTGGCCCCGAATGGAAGCTGATGTTGAACTATTTGTGCGAACTTGCTTGGTGTGCCAACAGGACAAAACTGAAAGGAAGAAGACGGTGGACAGGTACCTTAGAATCACTCCCAATTCCTAGCAGACCTTGAGAGAGTGTTTCTATGGATTTCATCAATGAGTTGCCTAAAGTTAACAATTTTACTTTAATTTTTGTTGTGGTTGATAGATTTTTGAAGTATGCAACTTTTGTACCAGCTCCTAAAATTTGTTCTGCTGAGATCACAATCTACTGAGATCATAACACAACTATTTTTTAAGCATGTTGTCAAACATTGGAGGCTTTCCTTAGACATTGTTAGCAACAGAAATGCTAGATTTACAGGAAGGTTTTGGACAACTTTGTTCGAGATGATGGGTTCAAAGCTGAACTTTTCAACTAGCAATCACTCATAAACTGATGGACATACAGAAAAGGTGAATGTTATACTTGAGGAATATTTGAGGCATTATGCAACAACAAATCAACAAAATTGGGTTGACTTGCTTGATGTGGCACACTTCTGCTACAATTTACAGTAGAGTTCTTCCACTAGTCAGACCCTTTTTGAGTTGGCAATGGGCCAACAACCTCTTACACCGCATGAAGTTTCCAAGCAAAAGTCCCAAGACCGATGCCCTGCAGCATATCTGTTTACTAGATTGCAGTAGGAAATGACTAAAGAAGCAAGAGATTGCTTGGTAAAGGCTGGAAAGAGGATCAAGAAGTGGGCTGATCAGAGTCGTAGACCAGTGGAGTTTGATTTAGAGGATAGAGTGATGTTGAAACTCGCCCCTCAGATCTGGAAGAAGATAAGTCAAAAAATTGCTCATAAGGGGCTTATTCAACTGATATGATGGGCCCTTTGTTGTCACTAAATGGATCAGAAGATTGGCTTATTGGCTGGATTTACCCACCTGACTCAAGTTGCATCCAGTATTCTATATAAGTTTTCTGAAAAAGTATAATTAAAACCTAATTGAATCTTTAAGAACTAGTCGAGTATGGGCACCTCCCACTATCAGATAGCAATACATGGATATGGCCGAGGCCATATTAGACCACAAGATCGAGGGAATGAGTTAAAAGAATAGAATGACTTACTACTTGGTCAAGTGGAAAGGAAAAGGGACAGCAGAAACAACGTGAGAGAAAGACACAATGCTATGGCAATTTGAGAAGGTGATTGAGCATTACTTGGAGTTTCTTCCAACGAGAACGTTGGATTTTTTTGGTGGGGAAAGCTTGTCAGAACCTAGGTAAACTTAGTCGTCATGGACATACTTGATGGCACCTTGCACTAAGTCATGATCCAAGAATGTATGACATAGGTGCAACACATATGAACAAGGGTGGTTTGCTCTATTTGTGGCTGTTGGACACGTGGATAAGTTGGTTAGCTCTGTGCACATCAAACATGTGTGTGTGTGTGTGTGTGTGTGTATATATATATATATATATATATATATAAAACACATGTGAGTGAATGTGCTGGCACAATAGTTGTAAGCAAGTGGCAGACAATTCTCCTCTATGAAGGTAGTGGTCGCAGCAGTTTCATTTGCACCATATAGGTGGCAGCTTTGGAGGAGTGCAGCAAGGTAAGAGCAGTTCTGAGTAACTGTCATGCCATGAGTGGCGCAGCCAGATTAGTCCAGCAATTAGGCGGTTGGGGGTGTCAACTGCCATCATCTCTATATATTTAAATACACCAAGGTCCTGCAATAGAGGCAGAAAGCCTTTGGTCCGATTATGATTCCTTTATAATCTGATTGATGTCAATATAAAAGTTTAGGAGTATTTTTTCTGTAAACGTGTGTTGTGCATTGTGTTTACTTTGTGTGTATGCTACCTAGTGAATTGAGGGCTGGTTGCAGAGACAACAACATCATTGGAGCAACATTGCTGTCAAGTAAAAATTAATCCTGTGACACCTTCCACTGCTATTGAGATAAACAGATTGCATTTGATGAATGGAAAAGAAAATTTAACTACCCCTAATAAAGGCTACTCCCACCGAGTCACCAAATATGACAATCTTGACTTGATACGAGGGAAAATCAGCCATCACTAGTTTCTAAACTTGGGCCTTGCCAAGATTTGTCAAGATATCAAGTGTATTATGACATTTTGAGAAGAGCAATGTTAGTTTTTTCAACACATTATTTCAACAAATAATTCAAACACTTAAGGTTTTGTTTGGTTAGGTTTTCAAAAAAAGATTTTAAATTTCAAAACGCAGGATACGCATTTGACAAGTTATTTATTTTAATTTTTTAAAATTTAAATTATTATATCAAAATATATTTTCATAGTTTTTAAAAAATTAAATATAAAATTTTTAAAAATATTTTTTAAAAAATTATATCTGAATTACTATACAAACACAATCTTTTAACACATTATTTCAACAAATAATCAAAATAATCGTACAGGTGAAGTCTAAAATGAGTGAATTTTATCTACGTGAGTGCTAGAAATAATTTATTGGGATAAGGAGTTTAAGTAGACCCGACCCGACCCTTGAAGGATCCGACTCTCCAACATCACCCAATGCCTTTATACGGATTTCTGACATCCAATTCCAAACATCGAAAGACCATCCACGTGGCAGCTCTTTTTTTTTTTTTCAGCGAACAGCCCGCGCTTTTCGGCAACTAGGGTTTCTTCCGGTCATTCGCGCGACGCTATAAAAAAGCGAAGGAGAAAAAGAGTCAGAAACCGTGAGAAAATGTTCAAATTCACAACGGTAAGTTTCAGCTTTTTCTTATATATATATATATAATATATATGATGTTCCTTTCGCCTCCGTTTGGTTGCTGAGAAAATGGAGAGGCAAGAAAAATAAGAAGAAGAATCGATAGCTAGTGCCTAATGCAAAGTCTAACTCGTGTCATTATTGTACTGTTGTCCGCCTTTTTCTTTTGGTAACTAGACATAAGCAATAGTTAGGTTTAAAGTTTCCGTTATTCAATTTTCATTTTTCTAGGCAACCAAACAGGTGTTTAGATTATCATTCTTACATAGAAATAATTTTCATGTATGTGTGTATATGTGTGTGTGTATATAATGCAGTTTAGAGTTTATTCCTTCATATTTCAATTTGCAAAGCTTCGGAGAACTCTCTCAGTAACGCCCAGTCAGGTTTTGGGAAAAGTTTATGAATTTAAGCTTGTATTTATCTTCTTCTTCTTCTTCTTCTCTTTTTTTTTTTTTATATATATAATCGCTCAAGAAAACGTTCTCCATTTGAAATACACTGCATTAAAATTAAATTAAAGAATTTCTGGATTCTTGTAGATAATTTGATCTCCTTTAGTTTTAACAAATACTGTGATTCAATAGTTGTGGATTCATAGATGGACTTGGTTATAGAATTGGTTTATATTAGATTGTTAATATTTTTGGAGTTCCATTGTACAATTCTAATCCTAGATATCGATAACTTGGAATATGCAGAAAGTTCGTGAGGTATTATATTGGAAGCCAGTATGCAGGCTGCAGTGATGGGTTCTCTCCAACAACCCATTTGGTTTAAGGGATCTTCCTTCCTTCCAAAAGGGTATGGTATCACTGTATTCCCAAGTCAGATTAAACTTGAACTGGCTAAGCCTTGTAGATCTTCTCAAGTTGAAGGGACTTTGGTCACTGGGAGGCCACCTTCTTCTGTGTCTATTTCAGTGTCTGAAATAGGAGGTAACGACTCTGATCTGCCGTTATTTTTTTTTCTTCTTCTGAGTGTGAGCGGGACTGTGTTTTATGTTTTCCCGCCCTCGTTGGGCTGTGTTGGCATAGCTTTTATTTCATGTGTTTTTGTATGTGTAAACTTGTACAAGCTCTAATGGATACCTATGCACTAGAAAGTATTCTTATCTGGAAGCTCAAAGGTTTTGAATCTATGTCTGTGTGGTGTTGTGCAAAGTTGTCACAACGTGTATCAGAAGCCGTATCGTTTTTTTAAAAAAAATGCTTATCGTGTATCGTAAGATACGTGTATTTTTAAAAAATTCATTTATAAATAAATATATAGATATATGTACACACATCAATATGTATATATATAATATTTAAAATGATATAAATAATATTTCAATTCACTTGTCATAAAAATTAAATATATAAATTATTGTTATTTATTCAAGAATTAAAATTCAAAGTAGTATCAAATATAGTTATCTCGTTTTCCTAACATGTTATATCATGTTATATATAGTGCTATATCTAAACAGTGTATAAAATGATAAAAATAACATTTCAACTCACTTATAAAAAAATTCAATTTAAATTTCATACGATATGAGAATTAAGATTTTAAATAATACGAGTTTCAAACCAGAAATTTTATAATTCAATTTTCGAACAAAGTTCATCAATTTCAAAATTTAGAGACACAATATAAAATTATTCATTTTTTTTAATCTATCTCATTGTCATCTTAATATCCAATTTCAATGGCATTGATATTATCATTATTGTCGTCAGATGTCATTAATTTTTTACTTCCTTTTTCTTATTTAACTTCTTGTTTGTGTTCACTTATCATCCTTATCTTCTAAAATACTTATTTTCTTTCTTGCTTGCTTGAGGAAGATCTTTACGTTTTACAAAGAAGTAATTTAAAACCAAACAAAACAAAACAGCAAAAAGTATATAATAAAACAACAAAAAGAGGTCAAAACGATGTCATTTAGCCTGATTGCGTATATTGAAACGTATCGTAAGATATGGTGCAAAAAGATACAACTATAAGATATGTATCATTTTATGTCTATATCGAAACGTATCGCGTATCGTATGGTGTTGTGCAATTCAAGCTAGAAGCTGGTGGCTGTGCACCCTGTGATCCGATTTCTGACAATTGACACTTTGATTAGTTATATGGTTAGAACGTTAATATTGTGATGGTCTTGATTTGTGGTGGAGTTATTGGTTTATTTAATCTGCATTTCTGATGACCTGATCTGCTAATTCTATTCATTTCTTGATCTTTCTTCTGAAATTGGGGCTGTGAACTTCAAAACATTGATTAAAAATGGGATTCTTTTTTGACTAGTTGAACAGGTCCCTTTAGACACAAACTATTGGATGTAAAATATCCTTTGAAAAATTTAAGTTTCCATCAACTTCACATCTATAAGTAATTTTGAGTCTTTGTCTAACAAAAGGCAATTGTATGATTCTGTCATTGATTTTGGTGAGAAAGTAAGCCCCTTGGAAGCTTATTTTTGTCTAGATATAGATCTTTCAGTCATATTTTAGACGAGCTTTGCAGAAATTTTGAAATTGAACCTTTGTTTCACTTCTATAGGTCTCTAAGGCCTTCTATTTGAGTGGGAACATATAAGCTTTGTTGCAGTATTGATTCTCTTATGTCCGAAGAACTTACAATCTCACCAATCTACAGAGTAGTTTTGATATGTTGGTTTACAACTATTACATGCTTATGATCTGCTCACGTATCAGAGCTAGTAAATGATAGTGAATTTTTTTTTTTTTATTTCCAGTACCCACAAATATAAGCAGCAGGACTTATTTAGGGATATTCCTTGTGCATGCTATGCAAATTGATTTAGGTAATGGGAGTAGCTTTGAGGACTATAACCTGAGTGAAGTTGATCCTGAAGTGCGGGCTATTATTGACAAAGAAAAGCAACGGAAATTCAGAAGTCTAGAGCTTATTGCTTCAGAAAATTTTACATCACGGGCAGTGATGGAAGCCGTTGGTTCTTGCCTCACAAACAAGTATTCTGAAGGACTACCGGGCAAAAGGTGAGGTTTGCTCATTAAGGAAAGAGATCTTGTGTTAACCCTGATATCTCATTTTCATTTGTGGTTAATAACTTTGTTTTGTGTCTCAGGTATTATGGTGGCAATGAAAACATTGATGTGCTAGAAACTCTCTGTCAAAAAAGGGCTTTGGCAGCATTTCATTTAGATAGAAAGAAATGGGGTGTCAATGTTCAACCTTTGTCTGTTTCCCCTGCTAATTTTGAGGTTTATACTGCAATTCTCAATCCACATGACCGTATAATGGTAAGTTATATTGTTACTTCATCTGAACTTCAGTCAGTAGAAAACAAATTTTTTGAATGTTCTCCTTTTTTGTAAATGGTTTCGCCCCTCCTCAGGCGTCACTTCAAGACAATTTTACTTGGTAGAAAAAAAAACCTTCGGTCAGCAGAATTGTCTATCTTTCTTGAGTGCATGGATCCATGTTAATTTGTACATGTAAATGACTAAGGGTTTGGATTTACCTCATGGGGGACACTTGTCTCATGGGTTCATGACACCAAAAAGACGGGTATCAGGCACATCAATTTATTTTGAATCCATGCCTTATCGACTTGATGAATCTACAGGTGCTGCATTTCTATTAATGGATTTGCTAAATGTTTGGTGTTGGTGGCTGAACTGAAGTTTATCTCGAATTCAAATTTTCAAACAGGCCTTGTTGATTATGACATGCTTGAGAAAACAGCTAATCTCTTTCAACCAAAACTCATTATTGCTGGTGCTAGTGCTTATCCTCGAGGTTTTGACTATCCACGTATGAGAAAGGTACGGGATCTTATATGATTGCGCCTGTTAAGTTTATGTTCATGTGTAGATATTGTCTCTACCTTTTCTTTGGTGTCTAATTAGTTACCTTAATATGCATTGGAAGATTGCAGATGCTGTTGGTGCTTTTCTCATGATGGATATGGCTCATATAAGTGGGCTTGTTGCTGCTTCTGTCGTTGCTGATCCTTTTGCATACTGTGATATCGTAACGACAACAACACACAAGGTATGGGTTGAACCATTCTTGCAGTGATAACTGTCTTTCAAATTTTCTTATATTAAGGCGTATAAAAAGGACAACTTGAAAATTAGTTCTGTTGTTGTATTGCACTCTTTGCATAATTAATTTGACGCTGATTCTGTTTTTGTTAAATGTTTACTTATATTATCTAGTTTTCTGTACTTTAGTGCTGATCCCACCCAAGTAGCACAATGTGTAATTTGTGCCTAGCAATTCCTACCTTTGTTAATAAATAATAGATATTTTTTTCTCAATTTCATTTTCTTATTCACAACAGCGGAGAGTTCTATTGCAGATAAGATTGCATTTGAAATCTATGATTTCCTGGCCAGACTTAAGTTAGCTTGGATGACAGATCATTTCAGTTAGCAAACACAAGGGAGTCACACGGGGTTCAGTTTAAGGATATGAAGCTGCCCCCTCTCTTGAGATTGGAAGTGAAGTTCAGTTTTGATGTCGACTCCCTTTTCTCACTCTAAGACTTTAAGTGAGAGGGGGAAGTTGAATTCGAGCGAAAAGCAGTTAGGTCAGGTAGCTTGAACTAGAACTCTTCCTCCGGAAGAGGACTCACTAAGAGGTTAGGTAGGTGGTTGAGTCGAAGCGGGAGATCAATACATTAAAACCTCATTTGGTCCCAGAATGAGTTAGAAAGGAAAATGGAAAGTAGAAGAAAAAAGAAATGAAATGAATTATTACTCTATTTTGTTTTTAGGAGCAAAGTGAGGAAATGAAAGAGAATATTGAAGAAGACATGAAGTGTGTTGAAGATCAGAGGAAAAATGGAAAGTAGAAGAAAAAAGAAATGAAATGAATTATTACTCTATTTTGTTTTTAGGAGTAAAGTGAGGAAATGAAAGAGAATATTGAAGAAGACATGAAGTGTGTTGAAGATCAGAAATATCCACTTCAATTTGCTCATGTAATGGAAGCCTGCTGAATCTCACTGATACTTGATGGATGTATAAAAATTTTCAATATTATTATTGAAGTTTTGAAGGATTTGACTTTAGAGCTAACTTGAGGAGAAGAATTTATGTAGTCAACCCCAAGTCAGTGGGAGCAAGGCTTTTTGAGTGAGTTGAGAATTATGAATTGCTGTTTTTAAGGATAAAATTTAATTAAAAATAATAGAAATTTTTAAGTTAATTGGGTTTTGTCTGTCTGGCAACTGAGCCTGAAGCCTTGGACTGAATATGGGTTTGATCAGACTGGATTCAGGTTACTTGAAACTGATCTGTTTGGAGATTACCCAGGCCTTCAACATGTTTATTTCATGCATTTATTATAAATGAATTTTACAAACCCCAACAACAGCCTAGAAATGTAGAACACATATTCTTGATAAGATGACTTATTAAAGGAAAATGTGATAAGGAAAAGATAAAGAAATCTTAATAGTGAAGCGTATACATTTGTCTGGATTTTTTCATTGGAACTAAATGCACAAGGGTAAGAGGTAAAAAAAAAATGTGAAAAATATAATTAAGAGAGATAATGAAACATGAATACAGTACAACTTCCAGCGAAAGGATCATGTCATGACCTAAACTGGTTCAATTTCTTTTAATGTTTGCTAGAAATGCTTAGATCGGAACCTCACTTAACTGAACATTCAGAAAGCTGCAATTGAAGAAAATAAAGAATTAGCCAGGACAAATTACCCTTGACTTCACAGAACAGGAAAAAAATTGCTCTTAGGAATGAATGTCGTCTTCATGGCATGGCATTGCGGAGAGGTGTAAATCCACGAATAGACCAAGCAGGTATGTTTCTGCTGGCTCTTGAATCGAAACAACCATAGAGCTGTGAAAATGTTGAGTAGTCTTGATTCCTTATCAATTTCATCTAATAAGCATGGGAATGTGAACACAGATCAAAGGTTTGGAAGGAGAGCTTGCCTATCAATACCTTCAGGGCTCTTTTAAGAGTGATGCAAGTAAACAGAACAAAATGAATAGGATTACGTTTTTAATAATTGAATCAGAATTGCAGGGGAGAATACAAGGAGGGGGAGAGGGAAGGAGGGAGAGGCTTTCTCTAGTGGTTTCTCCATCTTATTTTTGCCAGCAAAATAACAAAGAATAGAAAAGAGGACCGGTAGTTTCCCCAATTAGAGGAAGTTCTTTCTGGAGACTCTCTCTCTCTCTCTCTCTCTCTCTCTCTCCTCATTGTGGAAATCAAATGGAATGTAAGGTCTGAAATACTTCTTCATCCTCATCAGTACATGTAAGGGCTTTATTATTTGCATTATGTCCAAGGATCCCTCAATAAATTGTGACCCCTATGCTAGTTTCTGCATGTGCACATTCATGCTGAGGTTCTCTTTAGTAGCAAAGATACATACTATACATATTTATACACACACACACGACTAAAGGAGTTTGTAGTAAGTGTCTTGTGCAATTGAAAAACAAATGAGAGAAGGAGATTAATTTATGAATTGTTCTTTGGGTTAGAAAGGAGAATTTTGTCTCAATGTTTAATATATTCGATAAACAGTTAACTTTAAAAAATATGCATGTTTTTTATGTGATTTGATCTGTGAATGCATAGCCTGATAAATTAAGACACGTCTTTTCAGTCTTTGAGAGGGCCTAGAGGTGGCATGATCTTCTTCAAGAAGGATCCTGTTCTGGGTGTTGATTTAGAATCTGCGATTAACAATGCTGTTTTTCCAGGTTTACAGGTTAGTTTGACTTGTCTGCTTTGCTCTGTCATCACCCATGTGACTTTGATCTAAACCTTTTACTTCTATGGACCTGCATGGTATAGCTTTTGTAGTTTCAGAGTTCTTTCTAGAAGCAGAGTAAATGGCAATGAATAGTAATCTTTACAGGGTGGTCCTCATAACCACACAATTGGGGGTCTTGCAGTCTGCCTGAACCATGCTCAATCCCCTGAATTTAAGGCTTATCAGAACCAGGTACTGCTTTCCTTTCATGATCAGAACATTACCCAAGTCCAATCTGACTGTTTGACTTAGATTATTTTTCTGTCTTTTAGGTGGTTTCTAATTGTAGAGCTCTTGCAACCCGGTTGATTGAATTGGGATACAGACTGGTTTCTGGTGGGACTGATAACCACTTGGTTCTTGTGGATCTCAGGCCACTGGTATGTTTTTGGTTTTTGTGTTATGTCTTTCAGTTTACACTTCTCACATTTAACATAATGGTTTTGGAGGCCTGCCACTTTGTGGAAATAATGTCTCACTTTGTACTTTTCTACTGTTCCCAGCACCTCACATTTGTGGGACTTGGGATTGTGGTCTTTTTGCCCTTTTTTGGTGTGTGTGTGTTTTTTTTTTTTTTTTGGGGGGGGGGGGGGGCGGCTCCAACTTCTTGTATGAATGCTACCACCCTACCAGTGCCTACTAACTGCTAGTCTAATAGCAAGTCACATTGTTGTTGTTTGTTGAAAGCCAAGTTTTGGTATTATAGGTCAACTTGAATCTTATTTGCCAACCTTAATCTGAGTTTATGGAAATTCCCTCTGTTAACACAGGGTATTGACGGTGCTCGTGTGGAGAAAATTCTTGATATGGCCTCCATCACCCTAAATAAGAATTCAGTACCTGGTGAGTATTGGTTAGGTGGCCTTATTTTGTCCTTGCACATTTTAATTTATGTTTTCCTTTATTTTTCTCCCCTTTGTCGTTCATCCTTAACACCAATTATGTTGAGCACCATAGGTGATAAAAGTGCACTAGTGCCTGGTGGCATACAGCATAGGATCACCTGCGATGACTACTAGAGGTTTCAAAGAGAAGGAATTTATAGCCATAGCGGACTTCGTTCATGAGGGTGTGCAAATAACTCATGAAGCAAGACTGTCAGCCTCAGGTACAGAACTCCAAGATTTCATGAAGTTTGTAGCATCTCCAGATTTCCCTTTGATGGATCGGGTGTCAGATCTGCAAAGGAGAGTTGAAGCTGTGACAACGCAGTTCCCATTACCCGGATTATAATCAACATAGGTTGGATCAACGGGTTATGGTATCGGTGTGCGAAAACAAAAATAGCAAGTTAATGATTAAATTCTTAAGGAGTCTAGATTATCTGAAAATGATGCGAAATTTTGGCATATAGGTTTGTACAGTGGTTGCTTGCTATTCTATGTATACTAGTAAGTAATAACTAACTTAAATACTCTACTTGAGGAGGATCAGCAGCAGTCAGAAGATCTCTGAGTCTGTAATTTTTTTACTTTTCAAATTTTGTAGTCCATAGGGTCTGTCTGTTCTGGTTGTGAATCTGTTAATGGATTTTTTTCCCCTTTTATCTGGTTACTATGAAAAATGGAGGAGAAGAGATATGAATCTTCTTTTTAAAAATTTCAGACTGCTTTTGAATTTTTTTATAAGCATGAGAGAAAAATTGACCGTTTTGGGCTGCCAACCTTGTCGAGGCTGTTATCCTTGTTACGGCTAAGCTAGTATGAGATAAAGGTTCTTGAACTGTTGAATGGCCTGAGAATTAGAGATCAAATGGTTTGGGTAAACGAAAATTCAATTCCGATATCATTCCATGGTTAAACATCGTTTTATATGAATTCAAACTTACGACAGCAAGCAAGATTTTGGACTTGGCATGCCGTGTGGGAGTGAAGTGTAGCTGCATGGATAGTTGTTACTTGGGAAGCATTGCAACTGTATTTTTAGAGCAGAAAGGAGATGGGATCATTGAGAATATTGAAAATTTGAGGGAAAAAAAAGTAAGCACATGGGTGTCAGCATTCAAAATGGTTTGGGCAAGAATGTATATTGATATTCAAGAAATCTAACATCAAGTACAATTTTGGAAACCACTGTTCTGTTAAAGTTTTTCAGCTTCATAAATATAGGTGTGTATGTCTTTGCATACCCCAATGTTCTGAAAGCTCAGTCTGAATTTGAATTTTTTGAATTTATAATTTAATTTAGATAATTTTAAATTTAAAAAAATGTGACCAAATTTCACCAATATCTAATTTTGCAAAGTATATATTTGTTTGTTGATTTTTATGTTTTATCTATTTTGAAAATTATATCCGAAATTTTAATTTCATTTCTCCCTTTTGATTTTATATTTACACGTGCGAATAATAATTTTGATAATAAACAAAAGATTAGACTCCACGGAGCAGATATATCTATCATATATAGATAATATGTAAAACAATGAATAGTGAAAATTATTATTTTCAGAGAGTTTTTGAATTTTTTTTATTTACCTTACTTAGATTTACTCACACATGATATAACTTAATTCAAAAGTTGTTTTGGTGACGAAAACTAATAATCTTTCAGTCTGTTATTCGCGACTTTAGGAATGTATCTATTTTTGTTTATTAGAGTAAAATTGACAAGCAAATTTTGGACTCGTACACTTATGAATTCGTATACTTATGAATGAAAATTTAACATATTCTTATTAGAAATCTGTCAACTCGTTTTGTTGGAAACTCATAAACATTGTCCTTTAATAAGACGGGTTTGAAGAAACTTTTTCTCTTTTATTAGGATTTGAAGGATTTGGAGAAAAAGACATCATGTCTTGTTCCGTCCCGTTTCGATTAGATAAAATAAAATAATAAATCAGTTTTGTATTACATAATTAATATTTATAATAATATTTTTTAATTATCATTAAAATTTTATACAGAATTGATTGAGTTATATATTTAAAAAAAATAATATCATTCTAATTCTATATTAGTATATATATTTCTTATTTTAAAATATATAAATTGTAATTAATTTAATAAAATAAATAAATTAATTAAAATTTAAAAATAAATAAAGACGTGACTTTACTTATTACGAAATTTAAATTAATTTAATTTTTTTTTCTCGAGAGAAATAAAAAAAAGGTCCCGTCTTAAACCCGTTCCATCCGGCTGCCATCCCTGCTTCTACCGAACTCTAATAGAGACCTGATTTTAAGCCTATGAGGAATTCCTTGTTAGTTCCTCTGCTCCGCTCCAACGAAACCTCTACATTCTTCACAGCGCTCTGAAAACAGAAAGCTAGGGTTTTAGTGTGGAGGCATTGATCTACACTTTCTGCAAACAAAGGTTAGATTCTGCTAGTGTTCGCACTCGAAACCCAAATTTCGTGTTAATTATTTTTTCAGGAATCATATTATTTTTCTAGAATGTTTCTTTTTAGTAGTTTTTTTACTGTTTTTCTTTTGATTTGTTAATGGTTGTGTTTGTCTCTAAATTCTGACAAAATTGTAGATTTTCCCTTAAATTTCTTGTTATTTTTTGTTCAAAAGGTTGCCATTGCACAGTTACTAGTTCGTCTTTCGTTTCAATACGCCTGAATAGTCTGTTCTTTGAAATAAACATAAGAGTCCTTGTGCTATTACTTTCTGTTTTGAGGTATGTACTAGCCCAAAACAACTGAAATTTATTAGAGAAGTTCTGAGGTGGCAGCTTTTGATTGGTTTATATTTTTCTATGGAGCCATCAGATTTGTATTTGATTTGTATACCCATTTTACAACCAATAGGGTACTTCCCGGGAGGTAAATCAATAAGAATCCAGGTATTATTTTCTTGAAGGGCTGCTATTTCAGTAGCGATAGCATTTCTCTAATGAGAATGCTTAATGGCTTGATGAAAAAATTAGGGGTTCAAAATGAGAGGATATGGATAAAGCAAATGCACAGTGTTTAGCAGACAGTTTGGAATACGATAGAAAATGAGAAATGTCATAGGGTTTTTCTGATGTTGGAACACACTTGGAGGAAGATGGGATGATAGGAAAAGTTGAAGTAGCAAGTTGACAATGATAGTCTTGCAAATATCCAGCTTGCTTGTGAACTCGAGCTGATTTTCTGATAGGAACATCAGAATTTTGTACCGGGGAAGGTGAAGGAGACGTTGAAGTATTGGACTGAAGTGATGAAGAAGTAGGAAATTCAATATCTCTAATAGGTTGTGGAAGGACAATGTTAATGTCATCAATAAGAGGAGAAGAAAAATGTGTAGATGTGGAAGATTGATATGGAAAGACAATTCTCATGAAATTGAACATCTTGAGATATGAGATAAGTGTGTGAATCAAGATCAAACAAGGTATATCTTTTGATTCCAAAAGGATATCCTAAAAAAATGCATCTTCTAGCTCGGGGTGCAATTTGGATCTATTGCGAGACAAGGTTGATGCATAACACAAACAACTAAAAACTCTCAAATGACTATATGAATGAGGAACTTTGAACAACATTTCATATGGAGATTTATGAGACAAAATAGGAGAAGGGATCCTATTTATAAGATAAGCTGTTGTCAAAACACAATCTTCCCAAAAGGAAAGTGGAAGATTTGCTTGGAACTAAAGAGCTCTAGCAACATTTAAGAGGTGTTGATGTTTCCTTTCAACAATGGAATTTTGTTGCGGTGTTGCAACACAATTAAGTTGATGAATGATGCCTTTTGATGCATAAAAATCATTCATAGAAAATTCAGATCCATTGTCAGTTCGAATGGTCTTAATTTTGCTATCAGATTAAGTCTCAATTAGAAAATAAAAGGATTGTAACAAACTTTGAACATCAGATTTATTTTTCATCAAGTACACCCAAGGCCAACGTGAAAAATTATCTACAATGGTAAGAAAATACTGAAATCCTTTATTACTTGAAGGACAGAAAGGTCCCCATATGTCATAATGAATCAAAGCAAAAGGAGATTGTGATACCTGAGAACTACAAAGAAAAGGTAAGCATTTTTGCTTTGCAAGAGGACAAACAGTGCGAAAATGATGACCATTATTAGATTTGTTTAGACTAGGTAAATGACTTTGTAAAACATGTAGCCTAGAATCTAAAGGATGTCCTAGGCGGAAATGCCAAAGTTGAGAAGAATTTCTGGAGATATTGAAGATGACAGATGAAGCAACAGGTTGAAAACTTGAAGAATGCTAGCCTGACATTTGCAATTTGTAAAGACCTTCATGCTCTTTACCCATCCCAACCATCCTCCATTTGGTAGGGTCCTGAATGACACAATAGTGAGCAAAAAAAAAATATGCAACACTTCAATGAATGTGTAAGTTTGGTTACACAAATTAGGTTGAAGTGGAATGAAGGTACACAAAGGACATTAGTCAATATAAAAGATTCAGAATTTTTTACTGTCCCTACATGAGTGACCATGGTTGATTCTCCATTTGGTAACATAGGCTTGGACAATAGAAGTGATGGAGGTTAAGAGTGAAGGGGAACACACCATATGAATTGTGGCTCCAATATCCATAATCTATTCATCCGAATCAACTTTGTGTTGGCCTACTTTGATGGAAGAAAAAACTGAATATTCTACCAATTTACCTGAAAATTGCTATGGATTTGTCATGATTGTAGCTGCTTGATGAGTCGAACCAGAAGTGGTTGCATCAAGAACAGAACGAGTGTTGATCAGTGCTAAAAGTTGTTGACATTGTTCTTGTGAGAAGGGAAAAAGAGAGGGAATAGATTCTGCAGAAGAACTTTGCCCTGAGACCTGGTTTGCAGAAGGTCCCTTTCCTTGCACTTTAGCTTTGTAACCAGGTTGATAGCCATGCAATTTATAGCATTTATCAACATGTCCTACTAATCCACAATAAGAGCACACAGGTCTCTCTTTCTTGTTAGAATTTTTGTTTCCAGCATAAGAGCGAACAAAGTTTTCTGCCTTTGTTATCAAGGCAGCGGATTCAATATTAGTGACTACCATAGATCCTATCTTCCTTTGTCTTTCTTTTTGTAAAACCAGAGAAAAACCTTGTTAATGGGAAGTAAGGGATCAATCAACAAAATTTGACCTCGAATGTGAGAATATGAGTCATTAAGACCCATCAAAAAATGCATAATATTATCTTGTTACTGAATTTCGTTCAGAGAATGGATAGCCCCACAAGAACAGTTAGGTATAGGTTGGTAATTGATCATTTTTCGTCCACAAACCCTTCAATTTGGTAAAGTAGGCACTCATAGAGAAAGAGAGGAAATCGCCTTCTGAATCTGGTAGATACGAGGTCCATTGCTCTGGGAGAACCTTTCCTTAAGATCCATCCACATCTCACGAGCAGAATTCACGTATATCACACTTGCAGCGATTTCCTTGGACAATGAATTGAGGATCCAAGAAAGGACCATGTTGTTGCACCTTATCCAGACGTTGAATAACCGATTTGATCTGTCAGTTGGCTGAGAAATTGAACCATTGATGAAGCCGATCTTTTTTTTGGCAGTCAGTGCCATGATCATAGACCTGCTCTATGTTTGGTAAGTATCACCAATAAGGGATTGAGTGACAAGCAGCGATCCAGGGACTGTCACCGTGATGAAGGAAGTAGGGATTTGATTGATCTTCTTTGGAAGTAGAAGGATCAATCGAACCAGTGGAAGAAGCAACATACGCCATTGTCGAAGAAATCTCAGAAATTTGTGACAAGCTCTGATACTATGTTAAGAAGTTGTTCCTTCTTTTTCAGACCAGATCCAGAGCAAGAATTATAGAGAGAGAGCTCTAGAGAAAAAAGAGATAAAAAAGGGGGAAAAGGTAACTGTATTGTATATGTGTTTTCTGATTACATTTGTCTCTTATACACAAAAACAGAAAAAATATAAACCAATCAAAAGCTGCCACCTAGATTAGAAATTGGTGCTTGGTGCAATTAGATGTGAATAATGCATTTTTGCATGTAGATCTTGCAAATTAAACAAGTCACTTTATGGTTTAAAGCAAGCATCCCGACAGTGGTTTTCAAAATTTTCTACTACTCTTCTCAGCCATGGACTTCATTCCGTCTAAGGCTGATTATTCCCTTTTTACCAAAAGAAATGGTTCTAGTTTTATAGCTCTTCTAGTCTATGTAGATGATATTCTAATACCTAGCAATGACAGGACATCCATTGATATTCTCAAGGAGTTTCTTCACAGTAAATTCAAGCTTAAGGATCTAGGTCCTTTGAAGTATTTCTTAGGACTTGAAGTGGCAAGATTTGTATCTGGCATTTCACTTTCACAGCACAAGTATGCTTTGGAAATCTTATCGGATACCGGCCTTCTTGGTGCAAAACCAACTAAATCCCCCATGAAACACCACCTCAAACTCACTAAATCATATGGTGAGCTTCTTTCTGATCCCACCTCATATCGTAGATTGGTTGGGAGACTACTTTACCTCACAATTACTAGACCAGACATCACCTTTTCTGTCAATATACTCAGCCAGTTCATGGATCAACCACGACAACCTCATCTTTATGCTGCTAATCGAGTGCTGCAATATATAAAGGGTACTCCAGGTCAAGTGTTATTTTTTCCTCCATCTACTTCCTTATACCTCAAGGCCTTTTCAGATTCAGATTGGGCTGGTTGTTGTGATACCCGTAGGTCCATAACAGGTTATTGCATCTTCATTGGAGATTCTTTAGTATCTTGGAAATCAAAGAAACGCCACACTGTTTTTCGTTCTTCTGCAGAGGCAGAGTACCAATCAATGGCATCTACTGTTGCTGAGATCACTTGGCTTTTATCTTTACTTTATGATTTCCAAGTTTTACATACACAGCTTGCTCTTCTCTTTTGTGATAATCAAGCAGCTTTACACATAGCTGCCAATCCTGTTTTTCATGAAACAACTAAACACATTGAGATAAATTGTCATCTCATTTGTGAAAAGCTGCCGGAGGGTATCATTCGCACTTTCCATGTACCTTCAGCTTATCAACTAGCAGATATTTTTACAAAATCTCTTGGTGTTCAGTCCTTTTCCAACTTGTTATCCAAGATGGGTATTCATACTCTTCATACTCCATCTTGAGGGGGAGTATTAGAGAAGTTCTGAGGTGGCAGCTTTTGATTGGTTTATATTTTTTCTGTTTTTGTGCGTAAGAGACAAATGTAATTAGAAAACACATATACAATACAGTTACCTTTTCCCCCTTTTTTATTTCTCTTTTTCTCTAGAGCTCTCTCTCTGTAATGCTTGCTCTGGATCTGTTCTGAAGAAGGAACAACTTCTTAACAAAATTTGTGCTGAAGAAGACATTTTAGTTGCTTTTCTTTTCTGGATTCGTTGTTTACACCCCTCTTTTGGCCGCTGATGAAAATTGAGAAAAAAAAAAAGAAAGTGAAAAATAAAATTTTCATTTTCATTTAATATATTTATATTGGTACTTCAAATATGGATATTTATCTCAGCTAGTCTAATAAGAATGGGCTCATTTTGAATACTGGTCTGGACTGAAGAAAAGAAAATTTTAAAATTAACAATTTATTCTCTTTTCTTTTCTCATCAAATAAAGGGAGAATGTGAGTTTTTTTTTTTTACTTTATATCTAACTCTGATTATATAACAGACAACCCAGGAGTACATATTTCAAGTCCTTGCAATGCCCAAAAAGAGTTCATCTAAAACACCTGAAGTAAAGCCGAAGGACACTGTTTTGGAACAAAAGAAACCCTTTTTGACTCCCAAAAAACTTGGTCATGAGATTGATGAGATCTTCACTTGCAAGAAAAGGAAGAAACCAGAAAGAGAAAAGGCTAAGGGGGACAGAAGATGTGACTGTAAAATTGAACAAGGCAAAGAAAAAGAAGAATAAGAGTGAAGGTTCTGAAGGGAGAAATTTTGTGGAACCAATTCCTCAGGCCAAGGAAGAGAACGGTGGACGGACTAGCTATTTACTCAGAAGAGGAGTTGGGCGTTAACAAGGGAGATGCTGGAGGTACCTCACTTTGCCCTTTTGATTGTTCTTGTTGCTTCTGATCTCTAGCAACTTAGTTTTTGTTGGTCAAATTGATTCCTTGCTCAAGTGAAGTTTTGAGATTTAATCATTAACATATAATTTTTTACTGTGGTTTGGTGATTCAGTTGAGGGCCGATTTTTCTATTTCCTAGATGTACAACAAAACCACAAGACATGAATTCTGATTTTATTTAATCAGTATTAACTAACAATTTCGAAGTTTATTTCCCAAAGCATAAATTTGACATATCCAAGATATTGATTTTTCAAGCAAGAGTTTTATTCTCCTCAAAGCATGATTTTGATTTTCTGTTTCTCCAATTTTGAATGACTGGATATAGCAAGCAATTCATTATGAAGCAAAGCTACCTATTGCTCCTAACTGAATTTTATTCTAATGGTTCCATGAAAGAATTCACTGCTTTCCATTGGCAGCACAATATGTCTTCAAATTAGGGCCAAGTTCTTAGAGCAACCAACTTGGTGTAAATTGTATGATGCGCTAGTTTGTTTTGTGTCCCAAAACCTTATTCATGCGACGATTTGGCAGGGTTCTTGTGGATCTATGATGACAGTCTACAGATGCTCTTGAAATACATTGTGGATTGGGACCCTTCTATTAATCTTACCCTAACAAGAGTTTGGGCAGTTTTTAAAGTGAAATTAATAGTAAAGTTAATAGTTTGTGGCATATGCTGATCCAATGCAAATATGGGTCCTGTCCTCCTGTGGGTGGACTCAGAAGTGACTCAGACTGATGCTTATTGAGGCCCTTCTAGGGGAACCAGTCAGGAGATGAGCCATTTGCCTCTTATGTCAGTGTGGGTGTCAGGCAGAGAGGTTTGGAAAGGGTGGTAAGTGATATGGGGAAGGCCCAATTGTGCTTTGCTTTTATCTTCTTTCTTCTAGGACCTCAATCATATAGACCTTTGTTCTCTCTTCATTGAGGGGTGTCCCCTGGAACTTTTGCTTTCAGAGAGATCCTACCAATTTGAGACCTCCAACCTTACTGAATTTCATTTAACATGCAAACCTTTGAGTTTTGCTTTCAATTTCCATGTCTTAAGTTTAGAAATTCCGAATCTCTTACCTTTCTGATTTTCATTAAACACAAAACTCTGAATTTCTTTTTCACTTATCATGTCAGTTTGGAGTCTTAATCAGATGGTATCTTTTGTGCTCGGACGATAGTTCGTGAGAAGATTAATAAGGAATATGCTTGGCTCTCCTGTGTTATGCATATTAAGTGTGTATTTGTTGCTATCATTTGTTCCTTTGTTCCAAGTATGCCTTTTAAGTGTAGGATTAGATCGACTCAGCATCTATTGGGAGTAGGAGCAAGAGCATGAGTAGCCATATTTAAAAGGTATTAAGGTACAGAGCACCTGGCTAAATGGAATGCAAAAATAAATGTGCGCGCAGAAGCTTAAATATATTACAGTAGTTTTTAACAGAAAAACAACAGAGAAGCTCAAGGCATTGTGGTTTCAAGTGTAGCTGCAAGCATAATTTGGTTTTGCATGGAAATTGTCCGGTCAATGGTCACTTAATGTCATGGATTGGAATGGATGCTGGCATACTGCTTCCAATTTACAGATTGGTGGGGTAATCCACACCCCGACACCTAGCGTTGGACTGCTTTCCCAACTTTGGTAACATTAGTTATCGACTTATTGTATGAGAGGAGGCTTTTGGAGTTATTGTAATGTCACTAACAGTGCTAGATTCGCTGGTAAATGGTAATCTTGGATTTATCTGTAGGGTAGAGATTTATTAGCAGAAGGGGGATTCCCTCACACACAAACCTAACGAAATCCATAATTTTAGTATTGATTTAGATTACTCGAGCATAATAATATACACTGCTCACTACCTCCCGAGTCGATGTGTTCTGTTACTCTTCTTCTCCCTTTCAATTTTTTATTTCCCAGTAGGATTGATAAGATTTTGGGTCAATTTGCGGAATGATCAACCTGCAATATGGAACTACATAAAAGTACCCCATGGCATATTTCAGTAAATAAATATTACTTGGAATTGCTACGATTATGCATCACAAAGCAAGCGGCATTTAACTAGAAATTCTTTATCCCATCAAGTTCATCCATAATCTGCCTGTTCCTGTCACTATGATTAGAAACAAGTTAAGAATCGGTCCCCTCTTTGTTTCTATCACATTCTATGTCATCGTTTCACATTTTGTCCTGCAATATTTGAGAATCACTGTCAATGCATCTTCTATTTAATCATATCACATTCCGTTATGCTTCTATTGCATTCTATCTTATTGTATCACATTGCAATATTTGAGAATCACCATCAATACCTCTTCTATCCTCATCATATCACATTCTGCTTTGCATTATTTGAGAATCACCATCAATACCGGGTTAAGGCTATTTACAACTAGCCAATTAAGATGACCAGGGTCAATTTTAGAGAAAATAGAAAATTTGACCTAAACTAAACTAATTTCCTTGGGATCTGATGCTTGAGCAAATAGCCTCAAAATACTATCTCACGAGAAGCTTCCTTGTGAAATTTCAAAGACTTTGAACAGGAAAACCGGTTCACAAGACTAGGAAGCAAATCCCATTCAGTATCTCACTTCTGAATACATATTTCAATGGGGCATGCCCGTCATCACCAAACTGCTTTGCTATCAAAAGCTGCATTCTTCATGACTGACCCATTGTAATTATAGCCAACCTACAATTGATGATTCCAAAATGATTTACAGAAGGTTAGTTTTGAAAATTATCAATCTTGAATAAAGAGGGAAATATGAAACAAGTCCAGTCCATACATGAACAAAAAAAGGTAGTACAACAAGCATTAAGAGGGAACTAATCATGACACATAAACAAGGGGTGGGATATGGAGAGTAATTCTATACTTAGTAAATTTTGATTGCAAATTTTTTATTATGTCACATTAATTACATAATTTAATACACTGCCAATATTATTATGCCACGTCATTTGGAATGCAAGATATGATATAGAAATTTGGAAAGCATAGTTTTCCCCTATGGCAAATGGCTTCCGTGCTATGCATGAAGTGGACTATAGTCACCTTTTAGCAATATGGCAACCTAAGGCTAGCAAAGTTAGGAAAAAAATATGTAGACGAGTTCCAAGGAACAGGGAATTGTTGGAAGGATAAAAAGCTCAGAAGCCAAGCGTAACAAATGTATTTCATTGAAGATCCAATCAAAAGATGGATTCTTCTTACATGTTAGCTGCTCATCACTGCATGGAGCTCATAAAAATTGTGCCCCTGAAACCAAGGCCAGGTATATTTAAGAGCTTTCTCAGCATATACAAATTTACAAAACTTACAAAGCAGTTGCCATTAGCTCACATCCATTTCAAGGGCATCTAGATGATACAAAAACAAAACTTTTATCACCATAAGCCAACAATTTGTGCAAATGACACAAGGATTTTTTGATAAGAATTCCTCTCCAAAACATTATACTTGATTTACCTTTTCTATTGATTCCTAGAGATTGGATCAAAAACAATTCTAGAATGAGATATTCTACTCCAGGCGACAAATCAAAAAAGAAATCTTTAGTGGTTCTACCTCCTATTTTTTATGAAGAGAATGAATCTTTTTATCAAAGGATCAGAAAAAAAATGGGTCCGGATCTCCTTCGGTAATGATTTGGAAGATCCAAAACCAGAAATAGTGGCACATGGAAGGTAGCTTGTTAATCTAAGCAGCTAACAAGATTTTATAGATCGTGGAACACTCAAAGATACCTCTCAAACCAACCAAACAAAAGATTTCAAAAGGATGCATCAACAAATACTGAATTAATCAAACTGTATAAACAGATAAAGAATGTAGCTACTTTAAATTTGAAGGGAATTGTGGAAATGGAGCAGCTCCCTCCAATCGTGTTAGGCAGCATTATATAGGCACCATGCAAAAGGTGGCTTGTTACCATATCAAGAAACAAACACCCGTGTCTGACTGAGTGCCAATTACCATACAACAAAAGCACACACAAACTGAAATTTAGCAATGTAACATAAGGCGAGTTGATGGGGGAATTTAACCGGAATATTGTGGCATGAAACAACAGTGAGTTCCATGGATCTTCATCCGGTGAGTTCATCTTGGCTCTAAGCGGCAGACAGGTCGCCATGAACTGGCTCCTGCTGTTGACTCAGGTATAGAGCCTTGACTAAGTTTGTGTCCCCATATGATTGTTCAAATTGATCTACACATTACATATCACAAACTTGCACTCACAAATGGCATGGAGAGATCCAAATGCTTAACAGAAAAACAAATATTTGATATCCGGTTTGGCAACATCCATTACCCGTCCGGCAGAACAACGTTTCCATCACAACTTGTGAAGAAAATCCACAGATTTATTCCAAACTTGACCTAAAGATTATTTGCCTTCGCAGGCTGAATCGTAACGATCCTGTAATCTGCGCCAAATAAAATTGATTTACGAACATTAAACACCCAAATGAGTACCATTTAACTGCAACTAAGCAAGAGACAGTGTGTGTATCAATAACAGAATAAAAATCTGAACTTTTTGATTACCAGAGTGCTTCGAAGAATCGACATTACACATATCGTTGCTTTCTTCGATCAACGAAGAGTATCCAATTCCACATCCAGAATCATCGGCGAGGAAAGAGCCCTTCATTTTCCAAGCCCTCGGAGGAGGCAGAAAGCGATTAGAAAGCAGTGACCAGGCAGTGACGCCTAAAACGCTTACTTATAGGGTAACTCAGAAACCCTAATCGGCGGATAATGGGGTAAATTTACCAAAAAGTCACAAAGTCGGACCCTAGTTCGCATGGTAAGGTTGTGACGGCGATCACTATTGGCCAAGTTTAAACTTACAAGACTCGGATTTACTGAAAGGTCAGGGTTTTTATTAGATAGAATATTTTAATTATTTAATTATTAAAAAAAATATTTTTATATTAAGTTCAAATTTATAATTAGCATTATCCTTACTTATACTTATATTTAAAGATAAGATTAATTATATTTTATTATTCTAAAATTTGGTTCCGATTTTAAATAAGATTTTCAATTATTGATTGTAACAATTTAATTTTTTAATTTTTAATTTCATTTCAATCGAGATTATGTACAAATAGTCGTTAACAGACATCTCAAATTCTTAACACAATTATTTACAAATTAAAATTATAAGACTTCATTTGAAATTCATATAAAATTATAGGACCGTATTTGAAATTTGTATATAATTACAAGAAATTATTTTAAAGCTCATAAGAAATTATAGAGTATTAAAATGTAATTAATTTGAGATAGATATTTACAAACTCTCTTTTTTTCTTTTTTTCCTTCTCAGCCGTCCTCTTTTTTGATCCCCAAGCCGCAGCTCTCGATCTCATGTGCGCACACATTTTCTATCCTCCCTCTAAAATATGCGTAGCCGCCCTCTTTTTCGTTTTGCCTTCCAGCTGCCTTTTTAAAGCAACCCCTTAAGCCCTAATGCTAGATGAAGATGGGCTAGCGTTTTTTCCTCCTGGGATATTTTTTTTGTTTTGGATGGATGGTATACATTTGAAACAGCCATCAAATTGAGGAACTCACGGGCCTAATAATCAGGTTGTCCGGCTCAAGTAGTCATGGGCTGCTTCAATTTCTTTAAATCTGAAATACAATTTAAATGATAACAATGAAGCCTAAAATCAACCAGAAAATAAATAAAATTAAACTAAAGTTTAAAGTTAAGAGGTGATAAAATATTATAAATTATGCAAGTCATCAAACACCCCCAAACATAAAACTTTGTTTGTCCTCAAACAAAAGAAAAGAAAATAAACAATATAGACCATATCAACTAGACGCCATAGAAAAGTCTCATCACTCACCAAGCCATGATCTGAAATTAGATGTCATCACTAGCATCTTACTTTTTTAACATCAAAGATAGCAGGAAAATCAATAAAAAAATTTAGCAATTTGTGAAGTAAGAGTTAAACGTTTATTTCAACCTAAAGCTAGACCTTGAGTGTTTGTGATATAGTCAATTTAACTCCAAACCATCTGCAAACTCAGATAAAAGCAAAACAACTAAAACCAGGGGAATTCTCTCAAAATTTAACCCCATAAGTCCAATTTTCAGAAATCCTCTCCACTAATGTAGTCAACACCAAAATCAGAGATCAAAAGGTCTTTAATTAGGTTGTAATGACAGGCCATAATCTGAGGGCTAAGAAAGAAATGCATATGGAAATTCAAAGCAAACTGAAAAAATACTTGGTAGAAAGAACAATAAAGTAGAATTCACTAGGATTCAAACCATAACTCTGTCTCAACAATATGCTCATACTCTTTTTTTTTCTCTGCCATGATGTATAAATCACCTCTGCATAAAAGACAAACCCAGCAAAAAATACCTTCTTCTTTTTTCTTTTCTTTTTTTGCCGTTCACTTTCTTTGCTTTTCTCTTCACACTTTGATCAAACAGAGCAAACATAATGAGGATAATTTTATTTGAACTAACTTTCTCTTCAAGTGTAAATTTTCACCAAAGTATCTTCTCAAACTATAGAAGGTAAATTCATGATTTTTCAGGCTTAGAACGGGAATGATTTATGTAGTTAAAAGAACAAATAAAGGCTTAAGCTAACGTAAGGCTCAAGGGGGTTGACTATGGAAATACACCATGCAATGATGGCATGATCACTAGGACTGGTTGGGAAGGCTTTCTGGTTATGACCAAAAAAAATGCCTAGATCATTTATCTAATATTTGGCATCAACTAGGATTTCGCCACAAGGATTCATCAACGGATTCTAAAGCAAAGCAAGATTGAACTTTCCCTGACCTAGTTAATTCAACTCCTTCTCTTCATAAGCAAAATGAGATAAAGAAAAAAAAATGACTATGTGCTCAATTATGTTCAAGGACAAAGATTTAAATCAAAGTACCCACAAAACTCTGCTTGTCATAAAAGAAATTTTTGAAAATTTTTCTCAGTCCCATCCTCAATCACAAATTTTAGAGTCGTAGAGAATTCAATCATACTCCAATACATGCACAGTAAGAGAATCCAACAACTCAAGACTTATAACCAATAATCAAGAAGACAAAATAACTATAGGAGTTTACACCCCCAAACTTAAATTGAATAATGTCCTCATTATAAGTCAAAAGTGAAAGAGTGAAAAAATGAAAGGAACTTCCCTGGTTTCATAGTGAATCAGCTGTATGTTGTAATTTTCAGCTCTTTATTCATGTTAAATAAACCTGCATCAAAATCCAAATTATTAAAAAAAAAACATAATAATAATAAAAATAATAATAAAAATAAAAATAAAAAAATAATACAAATAAAAGAAAGTTCTATGGGCTGCCTCCTATAAGCGCTTGTTTTAAAGTCTACAACTAGACTTTTCAATCTTCATCAATTAGGATCTCTAGGAGGAATAAATGCATAGTTCCTCTCCACTTGTTCTCCATAATAATGCTTCAATCTCTGATCATTAACTCTGAATATATTCCCTATCTTGTACTTCAAGTCTATTGCTCCAAAAGAAGAAACTTTGTCAATTGTATAAAGACCTATCCATCTTAATTTTAACTTGCCCGAGAAGAGTTTGAGTCGTGAATTGAAGAGTAAAACTTACTGTCCTGGAGCAAACTCACGCCTAAGAATCTGTTTGTCATGCCACTTCTTCGTCCGTTCTTTGTAGATCTTTGCATTTTCATAAGCATTGTTACGGAACTCATCCATCTCATTCAATTGAAGAAGTTGCTTTTCCCCTAATGCCTTCATGTCAAAATTAAACTTTTTTACAGCCCAATAAGCTCTATGCTCCAACTCAACAAGGAGATGACACGTTTTTCCAAACACTAATTGGTAAGGAGACATCCCGATAAATGTTTTAAAATTTGTACGGTATGCCCACAAAGCATCATCAAGCTTCTTTGCCCAGTCCTTTCTGTTGGTGTTGGCCGTCTTTTCAAGGATGTTCTTGATTTCTCGATTTGAAATTTTAGCTTGGCCATTAGTTTGAGGATGGTAGCCAAGTGCTATCTTAGGCTTCACACTATATTTAAAAAGAAGGTTGTCAAACAACTTGTTGCAAAAGTGGGTCCCTTCATCACTAATAATAGCTCGTGGAGTGCCAAATCTTGTGACTATACTCTTATGCAAAAATTTGAGCACTACCTTTGCATCGTTTGTTGTTGCAGCAATTGCTTCCACCCATTTTGACACATAATCAAATGCTAACAAGATATAAACACAGCCAAAAGAAAAAGGAAAATGACCCATAAAATCTATTCCCTAAACATCAAATAACTCAACCTCTAAGATATTTTTCAATGGTAGCTCGTGATGCCTTGAAATATTTTCCATACGTTGGCACCTGATTACGCCCAAAGAATAACGCGGTAGTTGTAGTGTAGCTTTGGGGTGTCGATTTCACAGGGAGACTAAATTAAAAGAATAATAAATAGAATTTCTGAAACTACAGAAAATATTAAACGGTTAACGAGAAAATAAAAATATATAAAAATGATCTGTGAATGAAAATTAAGAATTAAACAAATTGACTAATGGAAGAAAATATTCAAAATTAACGAACAGTGGAGTGTCGGGAATCCCTTGCACATATATGGTATTTCAATTATTTTTAATTCACAGATAACTCAATTGAGAAATTAAATTCTAAAAATCTCAATCGGAAGATTTAAAATTATGCATCAAAATTAGACTGAAAATAACCCTTTGAAAAATCATTCAACACTTTTAAATCTCTCAAATTAATATTCACATTGAAAAAATACAATGACGACAATATACCCGACAAACAATACTGCAGCAGAGAATTGAATCAATATAAATATTTAATTGTTCCAAAAATAATCAAAACATTAATCCATTCAATAAAAAAAAGCATGACTGAATCTATAAACGGACTAAAACCTTTAATTATTCGGACAATAAAATCCAATAATAAATTTAGAATGATCAACGAAGAATCTAACAAATTAAAACCATGTACAGGAATCAAAATAAATTAAAATAACCATATAGTACGCAAGTTCATCCCTAACCCCACTTAGAAATTTAGTTACCCATGTACAAGATAGATAACATAAACCTCACGAAGAAACACTGAGCCATGAAGTATCTGCGACTTCTTCTCTGTGCCAGCAGCCGCAGCTCTGCTCTTGTCGCCGAACTCACTCTTCCCCCAAGCTGCCGTCGCTTCTGTATATATCATTCCCCTCTCTTAGGTTTTTTTTTTTCTTTATATATCAGCCCTAGGCTCCACAGCACACAAAGTCTCAAGCCAGCGCCTCAACAATGGGCCCACATCAAGCCTTAAACGTCTGCCCTTGAATGCGCTGCACCGCAGCCCAGCTCCCTGCGCCTTGCTCTCTGTTCTATATTTTGTTTACTGTCGCAAGAACTTACTTCTTCAAAAATCCCATGGGCCCCACTCTAGAATACAGCCCATTCTCCAGAAATAGCCACATGGTTTTCCCTTGTTCAGCCCTCAACCGCATGCCAACACCTGCCCAAGTCAGTTTTTGTTTTCTTTCTCTAGTTGAATTTTCCTTCTTCCATTTCAGCATTAAGCCCCTTTTGTTCCTATTGGCTTGCTAGGCCAGGCCCACTTCAACTTCTTTTTGTTTCTGTTCTTTTGGTTCCTCTTTAGCCGCAAGACTTGCTTTGGATTTTTTTTTTCTTGACTTTTCAACCTTGCATTGTCCAGCTGTACATAGCCAACAGCATTCATCTTTACGCTCCATTTTCTCCTAGATAACAATTGAATCTCGACTCGGACCCTTCATGAAAGTTGTAGCCCCGGATGAGTAGATAATTTTAGGCTCAAGAACCATCTGATTTGAGCTCCAGAAGCTCAAGTTATGGCCTCTTCAAGTTGGCTGGACGGAGAGGTTCATAGCAGCTTTCTAGGCCTGTCTTTGAAATAATGTTTGGAGGCCCAAACGAACTCCGATTTTTACAAACCAGACCTTTTTGAAAAGCTCAAGACGTCCTCTAAATATTTCATGAAGATCACTTTCTCATTCTGAAACTTTAACGTCATCCAAATCTCGATTGAAACTCAATGGTCGAATCTGCCAAAAAGCCAAAAAATTATTCCAAAACTATTAAATGTAAAGCGCAATTGCAAACTAGCACTCGCCAACATATAATGTACTTTTTGAGACTTAAAATCTTATAAAATATCGCTAAAATATATCTCAATGTAAATAGAAATTAAATAAATAATATCAAATATATCTCAATATTCCTATTCACTTTCTAGCAATTTACTTCGATAATAGGGTATTTAGAGTGCACTTTTGCGCACTCATCAGCACCGGTCACAAGTTTTCACCAAAGTATAACTATCACGAAAAATAGAAGGCCAAAAGAAACCACTTTGAAATACCTTAGTTGTTGTTCGTGTTGCTCCAAAGTGTCCTCCATATGATGAGGAATGGCAATGATGGAGAATGGCTTGCATTTCTTCTTCTGGCACACATCTTCGGATGATTTAATCAGGGCATCTTGTGAATAATAAAGGCTCATCCCAAAGATAATATTTCACATCGTGCGAAAACTTCTTGTGTTGGTGGTAAGTGAGATCTAGTGGCAGTACTTTACAAGCTAGGTAGTTTACAATATCAGCATACCAAGGAAGCTTGATCTCACACGCAAACAACTGCTCATCAAGGAATGCTTCTTGGATCACTAAATCTTGTCTTACTTCCTTTTACTGCAATCGAGAGAGATGATCAGCAACTGAATTTTTGCTTCCTTTCTTATCTCTAACCTCCAAATCAAATTCTTGAAGAAGTAGGATCCAACGAATCAACCTAGGCTTAGCATCCTTCTTGCCAAACAAATAACGAAATGCTGCATGATCAGTGAACACTATCACCTTTGTACCAATGAGGTAAGACCGAAATTTTTCACAAGCAAACACCACAGCAAGCATCTCATTCTCAGTTGTTGTATAATTCAATTAAGCATTATTCAATGTCCGGCTTGCATAATATATGGCTCTAAACAGTTTGTCTCGCCTTTGTCCTGACACTGCTCCAATTGCAAAGTCACTTGCATCACACATGACTTCAAAAGGTTGACTCCAATAAGGTATAGTCATAATTGGTGCTGAAATTAGTTTCTCCTTGATTGCATTAAAGGCCTGCAAACAATCATCATCAAAGTCAAATGCAGAATTTTTTTCAAGAAGATTACATAAAGGTTTAGAGAGTTTAGAAAAATCCTTTATAAATCTTTTATAAAATCCCGCATGTCCCAAAAAGCTTCTGATTCCCTTCACATTCTTTGGAGGAGGTAGTTTTTCTATGGTTGCAATTTTAGCTCGATCAACCTCAATTCATTTAGATGACACTCTATGGCTAAGCACGATCCCTTCTTGAACCATAAAATGACACTTTTTCCAGTTTAGGACTAGATTTTTGTCTTCACATCTTTGCAAAACAAGAGCTAAATTATGCAAACAATGATCAAAAGATGTACCAAAAACTGAAAAATCATCCATAAAAATTTTCGTTATATCTTCCACCATATCACAAAAGATAGCTATCATGCAACGTTGAAATGTCATTGGGGCATTGCACAATCCGAAGGGCATCCTCCTAAAAGCAAATGTTCCGTAGGGGCATGTGAATGTAGTTTTCTCCTTTTCTTCGGGGGCTATGGTAATTTGGTTATACCCCGAATAACCATCTAAGAAGCAATAATAGGAATACCCTGCCAATCGATCCAACATTTGATCAATGAAGGGAAGTGGAAAATGATACTTCCTTGTTGCTTTGTTCAACTTGCGGTAATCCATACATACACGCCAACCTGTGACTGTTCTTGTAGGAATAAACTCATTGTTGTCATTTTTCACCACCGTCATTCCACCATTTTTTGGTACAACCTGCATTAGACTTACCTATGAGCTGTTTGAAATAGCGTAAATAATTCTAGCATTGAGGAGTTTCAAAATTTCAACTCTTACGACCTTCATTGCTGGATTTAATCTTTTTTGGTGCTCGATCGACGGTTTGTATAGTTCCTCCATTAAAATCTTGTGCATGCAAATGAAAGGACTTATATCTTTTATGTCAGAAATAGTCCATCCCAAGGCTGTTCTATGCTTCCCTTAACACACGCATTAGTTTTTCCTCTTTTTCGGTTGTGAGTGATGCCGTAACAATCACTGAAAAGGTGTAACTATCACCCAAGAATGCATAACGAAGATGGTTAGGTAATTGCTTTAACTCAGGAATTGTCGTTTGCTGCATCTTTTCTTTAAAAATTACAGAATCCGTCTTTGCTACCATTGGCTCTAGCCTCCCCACTTCATTGCTAAGTGATGTAACC